>PVLA01009854.1:0-28983 GCA_004027455.1 Hydrochoerus hydrochaeris
ACAGACACACACACACACAGACACACACACAGACACACACAGAGACACAGAAAGCACATACACACACATGTAGACACACATGCTCACATAAGAAAAAAGCGGAAAATACTGGGATAGAATTGGGAGGAAAAATGAATCAAAGAGAAAGACAGCAACGAGAGAAGAAAAAAAATTTAAAAATACAATAGAGTAAAAAGTAATAACAGAAAGTTTTCTGTTTTTCAACATGTGGCTCTGCTCCTCAGCCTGGGGTTAAGGGGCCAGCTCCATGCTGCCTGCATGTTCTTGGGAGATGTGGGTGTCAGTATCCAGGCTGCTGCTGGTGAGAACCAAGGGCCGACACAGCTGTGAGGCAGTTCATGCTGGAGGAGAGGCTGGTAAGAATCGCTTTTGGTTACACCAGATCTGGATCTCAGGACAGTGTTACAGAGGACCATGCTCTGGAGACTGTCTTGTTGAAGGACACTGCCACTGTCAGTCACCTTTGGGCAGACACAAGGCACAGCACAAGAAAGTTGTCAGGAGGTGCCTCAGGCTGGAATAAGGTGAGGTGGACAGTTCTCCTTTTTTGTTGCTGCTCTGGTTTGCAAATGAAAAGCAATTTGAGGGTGTCTCTAGTGGGTGTAAGCCAGCACTGTCTACCAAAGGCACGTGACAGGGAATCTATCTGGAAACCAGGAGAACTCTGCTACCCAGCTATCCCCTGTATAGTGAAACTTCTCTGTGAGCCCCAAATCTCTCTTTAAATATTAATATTAAAATTAAAATATTATGAGTTGCCTTCTGCCATGGAAGAAAAAAATCTGGGAAAGGAGCCATGTCGGGGGCAGAATAGGACTGTAGAAAATAGCAAATGGAAAGAGGGAGGTTGGGAACCCCAAGTGAGCCACTGTCAGCTGCCAGAGCCTTCCCCATGTCTGCAGTCAGCTGCAGAAGCCACACTGGTGTTTGTGAACCAGTTCTGCAGGGTCCTGGAAATGCTGGTGGGGAGGAAGCTGGAGGAACTGGACTCCCTGGGGTGAAGTGGGTGGGAATTTAAGTTGCCATAATATTTGCATCATAAAGAAATGTGGCTTTATTGTGCTGTTTAATACCCATGAGTCCTGGACATTTGGGCTGTATCATATCAGAAACAGAGGCGTGGCTGCTGAGGTTCCTTCTCACTCGTATTGGTGTGGGCAGAATGGGAATGAGGCGTTCGCTGCTTGAAAATTGGTACTAAACTACGATGGAGAGGAACATTCTGCTTTCATTCTATAAAATTAGACACAAAATGTAACACTCCACAGCTAATTAGCCACAAAACATTGACATCAGTGTTCATGCTTGGAATCTCAATATAGGTTGCTCCATTTGTGCATCTACACTGCTCTGCCACTGGCCAAATACCTTAGCAAACAGGGTGGCAGATGCTCCCTCCCACAACCGCAACACGGCATCTGCTTCAATCATTTGTGTTGTCTGACCCATTCAATTGCTAAGCCCCCATATCTATCCTCATATCCGGAGGCTGGCTTTTTGCCTATTCAACTAGACTCAACAACACTGACCAGTTTCCTATGCTATGGTATTCAAAGGAGGGAGAGCTGAAAACTTATGTCCACATACTTCTGGTTTTTTTGGTACCAGGGATCAAACTCATGACCTTGCAGTTGCCTGGCAGGTGCTTAAACCATTGAGCTAAAACCTAAGCTTATACTCCTTCATGAAATAAATATTAATTTCACCTGTAACCCACCTAGAAGTGATTGTTTTAGGCTAACAGGAATAATTCATTTATTTTTTTATTTACTCACTTCTATATGCCAGTTTTAAAAATGAAGATGAATATGGTGGTGCACACCTATAATCTTAGCACGCTGGGAGTCTGAGGCAGGAGAATCATAAGTTTGAGCCCACTCTGGGAGACTCAGAGACTTAATGAGACCCAGTCTCAGAAATAAAAAATAAAAAAGTGTTGGAGGTATACCCTAATGTGAAGGCTTTGAGTAGTCAAGCCCTCATACTGCAAAACAAACAGACAAACAAACAAACATCTTAATACTAACAAAATTAAAAAGTTAAGACTATCCATTCAGAAAATTCTAAACATATCTTACTTTCCTAGTTTTTCATGCTATTCTTAATGTTGTAGAAAGAAATGGTTGGAAGGAATGGTACTTGATGAGTTTGATGGAAAGCTTTTCCTTTCTACATGTATGTTCCCTACATACACAAGCCATTCCTTATTGAGAGGTAGAATCTATTTCCTTTGTTACTGAGTCTAGGCTCATGTGGCTTGCTCTTGACCAATAGAGTATGGTAGAAGTGACACTACCTAACATCCAAGTCATAAGAAGCTATGCAGCTGCTGTTGGGTCTCTTGGAATAACCTGCCATAGGAGAATCCATAGGTCATGTAACAGTCCAACTCCCTTGAGACCAGCTGTCAGTAAGCCCAATCCAGGCATGAAGAGAACCTGCAGATAGATGCTCAGCAGCTCCCTGCCCTCCCAGCTCAGACACTCAACAAGTGGGTGAAGAAAGCTGGGAAGGAGTCAAGCTTTCACTGTGGTCTGCTTGTAGCCATATGAGGGACCAGAACAAAAAGCACCTGGCTCAGCCTGTCAAGCCTAGCACCAGAAGAAGTAACAGTACATAGCTGTGTCACTTTGCTTAGTTTTGGGGTGTTTTGTTATGCCAACAGTAGATCACTGGGACAACTCAGCAGAAATAAACCTTGGGGATTATAGCTCATACTTTAAAATCTCACTTCTGTTAATTTTGATTATAAATGAGTGTAACTTGAAGAAATATAATGATTCATGTTTTAGGATGGTATTTCGCTGGAGGGCACTGAACTCATTGATTTTATACTTGTAATAGATTTATATTTGCCATATATAAATAAAACAAATCAAAGAAAATGGCCTGCGGGGTATAGCTCAGTGGTACAGTGTTTGTTTAGCATGGAACATGCCCTGAGTTCCATTTTCAGTACTGACTTGGTTACTTTTCTCTTGGTTACTGGGACAAAATACCAGACCCAAAAGAAAGAAGGAAAGGATTATTTAGCTCATTGTTTGTGGAGGTTTCAGTCCATAATCAGCTGGCTCTAAGGCAGGGTGGCATGGCACTGGGGCAACACTTCAAGGCAGCATTCAGCAAAAGCAGCCAGAGCAACAGGTAGGGGGCAGAGAAAGCCTCTTTTCCTTCCTTACATTGTAAGTAGGCATGCCCCTGGGGTGGGTGTAGCACTGGCATCATCTCCCCGCCTTCCTCTTGCACAGGGTGAGAACGTTACAAAGGAGGAACCCTGCCCCCCTGCTGAATCATTTAGTTAAACTTTTGATCTTCTCAAATTGACACAGTGAACAACATTGTAGAGTAGCAATGGCTTGTTCTCTACACCTCAGGTGAGAGGTGCTGAGTCACTTAGTCAAGCTTCTAGGCTTCTCAAGCTGATGCAATGTGTCAAACTATAACAAGCACTGAAAGGGAAAGAAAAGAAAGAAAGAAAGAAAGAAAGAAAGAAAGAAAGAAAAGAAAAGAAAAGAAAAGAAAAGAAAAGAAAAGATTTACAAGGAGCTGCTGGTATGGTGGCATTTGATGGAATATGTAAAGGTGCCCCAAGGTATCTCTTCCCACCCACTGAAATCCCATCCTTCCATGCACTTTCTTCTCATCTCACCTATGAAGGGCAATGCTTAAGTCCCCTGTGGACCTAGAACACCTGGACTGGGCAGTCTGTGCTATGAGCCAACTTAGCTGTGCAGCAGAGTCCTAAAAACAGCAGAAAGGAGCAGCTGAGTTTTGAGGACACTAGAAAGCATCTAAGCATGTGTAAGGAGCATGTGAAGGGTCCTGGGTGAGGGTCAGGCACTGGGATGAGGCTGAGGGGTAGGACAACTCTAAAGACAAACCTCTCTTACTTCCTGAGTCTGCACAGAACTAATTATCGTGAAACTATTGTCTTTTCTCAGTGTCTCTAGATACTAGGCACCATGGCCAAAATTCTCCTATGACTTTATAAGTGAAACAATTATTTAAGTGGGACAATTTTGACAGTGAAAGGGACACTGTTAATAATTATATCTTTAATCATTCCAGTCATAAAAATATTCTGCAAGCTGGGCCTGTCCTAAGTCACCCATTGCACACATACACCCTACCTGTGAGACAGGTACGCTCACTGTCCTAATGTACAGTGGATGGATCTGAGGCTTAGGAGGTGAAGTTACCTGCCCAGAACCCACAGATGGTGAGTTGTGGAGCAGAACATGACCTGAAATAGTCCAGGCCCTGCATGCAGAAGATTGGGTCTAGATCCACATATCTCACCATGCACTCAGCTGAGGTCAAAATAGGTCACAGACCTAAATGTTAAAACAGAAGCAATCTGCTGTAAGACAAAACAGGTAAAACTCTTGAAGACACAGGTACAGGAAAGAACTTCCTTACAGAACCCAAACAGAACAAGAAATAACACCAAGAATTAACAAATGGGATCACATCAAATTAAAATCTTCTGAGCATCAAAGGAACCAACTGATGATACAACCTACAGGATGGAAAAGAAAATCTGCCAGCTACTCCGCAGACAGAGAACTGATGTCTAGAATATATAAGTGCTAAAATAAATAGCCCCCTCAAATAAAAAGAGAAAAAATGGGAAACCAAAACAAGTAGACATTTTTCAGAGGTACAGGTGGCTAATAAATACACGAAAAAATGTCACCATCGCTGCTCATTAGAGAAATGCAAATTAAAGCAATCCTGAGATTCCATCTTACTCCAGAAAGAATGGCCATCAAGAAATCAGATCATAAGAAACGCTGGCGAGGTTTTGGAGAAAAAGGAACACTTCTATAGTTTTGGTGGGAATGTAAACTAGTACAATCACTATGGAGATCAGTATGGAGATTCCTCGAAAATCTAAAAATAAAAATTCCATTCAACCAAGGTATTTACCTTCTAGATATCTTCCTGAAAGAGGTAAAGGTCATCATATTTCAGTGCATCCTATTACATGCATACCCATATTTATAGCAGCCCAGTTTATAAGAGTTAAATCTTGGAAGCAGCCTATATGTCTATCAACAGATGAATGGATAAAGAAAATGTGGCATTTATGTGCAATGGAACATTGTTTTGCCATGAAGAAGGATATGCTTGAGGTATCTGTAAATAAATGAATGAGCTTGAGATTGTAATGCTACATAAATTAAATCAGACACAAAAGTTTAAACAGCACATGGGTTCTCCTATATGAGACATCCAAAACATAATTAAGGAGCAAAATAGAGGGTAGATAATAAGGGGGATTTTTTTTTTCATGTGGGAAGGGGAACAAGAGATGGAGGGAGGGCAGAGAGAAGAAGGGAAAGGGGATTTAAAAAGAAAATATAAAAACCTGGAAATATAACTTTTTTTGAGTGGGAAGGGGCATGAGAGTTGGCGGGAGCAGGAAGGGGAAGGGGACAAAAAAAGATTAATATGTGTTGTGTACATACACCAACTCCCCATGATAAGCGTGACCTAGGTGATGGGTTCCGCCTCTGAAACTCAGCGCGGGGCCTGCCCACCATGGTGCTGGGCCCTGGAGACAGTGTGTCCCTTCCGTACTGACATCCGTTCTTCTTCCCAGCCCAAAATTGAACTTCCCGCCCTTCGCCCACATCCCGGCATTCCCCAATCAGTTGTCAACACATCATTCTGCTCGCCCCTTCAAACTCCACCCCCTGTCAAACCTGAGAAACGCCCACCACTTCTTTGTCGGCCTCTGGGGGATCTTGCACTCCTCTGCAGCACTCCTGCAATAAAGGTCTTTCCCCCCTGCCTTTGCTTCTCTACCACCCCAAGAAAAACCTATCACTAAGTACTACAGACATGTACTAATAAAAACTCAGCGTGACTCTTGAGTCTGTATTTTTGCAACTACAGTTAAAATGCATTATTGCTCTAGCTGTTCCTCAGTGGAGGAGTCACAGATTGGCAGGTCACAGGCTGGATCTAGCTCACGGGTCTGTTTTGATTGACACTCCACAAACAAAAAAGTGTGCCTGCCTGGCAAGCACAAGGTCACAAGTTCGATCCCCAGTACAAAAAAAAAAAAAAAAATTGAACTTGAATTACTTTGTGGAGGTTTCGTAGTTACTTCCCTTGTTGCTGGAACAAAACATCTTACACCCAAAAATTAAAGGAGGGAGGTAATTTTAGCTCACAGTTCATAGAGGCAGGACAACAGGACAGAGGGGCCTGCGACGGAGAGCTGCTCAGAGCATGGCACCCTGGAGGAAGAGAGAGATCAAGAGAGGAGCTGGGGAGGGAGATAAACCCTTCCAGGCCACTTCCCTGTGACCCTTCTAGCCAGACCCCACCTCCTAAAGCAAATCAGCTACATGCCCTATAATGCACTCACCTTCCCAAAGCTCTGCCTGTGAGCTGGCTCCTGGGGACATCTAGACACAAAACATTACAGCCTCCTCCTTCCAGGTCCCCACCATTTCCCTGCTTGCACTCCTCCTTTTAAGTGTGATCCCGGAGGGACTGGGCTGGACGGCTCCTGAAGGAACACGTTTTCTAGTGCCCTAGGGTGTTCCAGCGAGCCTTTTCCTCCTCCTGCCCATGGTAAAGGGCAGCACATCCTCTTACCTCTCCATGTCTCTTGTGTACCACCAGCCGTCTCGTATCCCTTGCTTCTCTCACTTTTGCGGAAGAGCAACTGCGCATGGGCTATTTCCATCGCCGTGTAATGATATGCAGGGAACTTCAGCTGGGTCTGATTTTGCTTCCGAGACCACTCCAACCAAAGGATGTGCAAGGATCCAGTGAGTATTTGGAAACATCTCTGGTAAATTGTAAATTAAAATGAGGGAGGTAGTGACTAGTCATAATAACTCCTACTATTGCTAATCATTTTACTTAATATTTTACATGAAGATTAGAAATCCTTAAGCAGATAGCACATATTATTAAATGTCTATAAAAACTGTCTTGGTTTTTGAAGATTTATTCCTTAAAGGGTTTTACGTATTTGGGGTTATTAATATATTAATATAACAAAGCAAAGGTTAAAAAGTTCTTGGCAGGTTGAAATGTCTGATTATGTGCATGGAGGAGATGCTGAGAAGACATAGCACTTAGCTTTTGTTATGGTTTGTATCTAGATGTCTCTCTAAAGCCTCATGCAGTTGTAGGCGGGGCTTTTTGGAGGTGGCTAAATCCAGAGTGTGTGATGCTTGGATTATGGATATGAATGCTACCTATAAATGTATAGTCTGGATAAAATATAAGAGACAAAAAAAAAAGGGCTGTGTGATCATCCTTGGTTGTTTGCTTGCTGCTTTCTGCTTGCCCTGCTTTGCCATGAACTGTTTCTCCTCTGTGATGCCCCTCTGAAAAGCCATCCTGCCTTGGAGCCAGCCAACTATGAACTGAAACCTCTACAAACTGTGAACCAAATAAATCACTACAAAGGAGGATAGGTTTATTTGTACATTAAATAAACCTATCCCCCTTTAACTTTGGGTATCTAGTATTTTGTCTCAGCAATGAGACAAGTAACTAAGATAGCTTCCAAAGGAAAATTTTATTTTGCAGATTTGAACATGGACAGAGAACATATTCTAGAGTGATTGAACATGAGGGGAGGGACTCATGAAAAAGTACCACATGCAAATATTGCCCAGTCCTATTTGATGCTGCTCTTGGGATATATGTGCCCCAGTTCTGAGCACTGCAATGAACTTGAAAACGGATCTTAGTTTCTCATTCAAATTGCCTTTTATCTCCATGAGAAGGTTTCTTTTGGGGTTAGTCTTCTCAACACCCATCAATAGGTCACAGGAACAAAATTTTAATAGAATCTCTTTAAAGTTTCAGAAATCTGTGTCTAAGTATAAACTCCTTGATAATTTGATCAGTAATTACAAACTCCTCAATAATTTGATCATTGAATTAATTTGAGGAGATGAGATTCATAAATTTTCTTGAATCAGTAGTCTGCGTGCATACAACAGGCAAACTGTGTAGATTCTCAGACAACATAATATAGAAAGATGAGAGATGCTGGTTGTGAGGTGAGTTAATTTTTATACTCTCCAGTTGGGTGAGTAGTTAGGTACTTTATGTATTCACATCAATGCTGCATATATACAAAGTAGTGTCTGACAAAACCTCTGGTTAGATTAGATGAACCAAATTGGTGCCTTCCAATTTGGAAATTCTGGTGGTTTTATTATCTTTGGCTTAACCAGTCATTCTTCCTGGTTGGTCTCTCCTGGGTAATTTTCTCCCATAAGTCTTTTTGTTGCCAAAGTCAAGCTTCATGAATTAGCCTGGCTGACGAAGTCCACATGACCAGAAAGACTTCTGTAAACACAAATGAGAATTTCTCAAAAAATTTTATCCGAGTTAGCTCTACGGAACTCGTAGAGTGTGCATTTGTCCCCGCTCAATATCTTACTGACCATGGTGTCCTACAAAAGCTCCATGACTGTGACTACTACCCACCTCACCTTGTAAGCCACAAAACAGTGAGATAAGTTTTACACCTGAGGCCGTGGACCAGACACAGAGCAGGCCCCTCAGGCATGGCTTCATTTTCTTTTACTTTCTTTTTTTCCCTTGCAACAGAATTACTGAGATAAAACCCACCATAAAACTCACACACTAAGAGCATAAAATTCAATGGTTTTTCTTATATGCACTGAATTGTGCAACTATGTGTACAATTTTAGAACATTTTCTTCATTACTCCAAAAAGAAATGCCATATTTTTAGCAGTCAGCCTGTAAGGGAAATTTTATAGCAAGAAATTTCAAAAATCAATTAGTGGCCTGTTACTGTATTGAGACAAGATGTGCTCACCCCTCCTACCACATAATTAAATTGCTAAACCTAGTCAGCCTTGACTGTCTGTGTCCAGCTACTTTTCATAGCCTGGTACAGGTCAGCCTGTCCCAATCCAGCTGCAAGGACTATATTTTCTCCACTAAGAATATAGCCTTTTTTTCTAATATGTTTCAAGGACTTTCTACCCAGGACAAAATGGCTCAGTCAAGGACACACTTAACTTTACCCACCCCACTCAGTACCCCACTTCCCAGAATTTCCCCACCTCATAATAAACACTTCCCTTTAGTCAATTCTACCTGACAATGTATGACTTAATTCATGTAACCAATTATATGATAACCTGCTATCAGTTTTTGTACTTCCTGCTTACAAAATGTAGGTAAGTTTCTGCTTCATTCTCGGTGAGGGATAATGATTTGGAATTGATTCCCACCAGCCCCCTAGTATAAGAATTTGTTACCTTCCAACTCCTCAGTGCAAGTGTCTGTCTTTCAGTTCAGTATGGGGTTTCTGCAACCAGCCTGCATCCCAGCCCATCGCCAGCCCCGGAACCCTGGGCTACTTCCTGTTAGATCGTCTATTATGGACATGTCTGTACATGCATGTCTGTATAGCTTCTTTTATTTAGCACGATGTTTTTAAGGTTCTTCCATGTGGCAGCAAGAGTCACTATTTCATTCCTCATTATTACACAACATTCCATGGCATGGACATTTCTTATTTTATTAATCTGTTTTATCAATTAGTGGAATTTAGATCCTTATACTTCTTGGCCATTATTACTAATGCTGCTATAAATATTCATGTGCCAGTTTTTCTGCACATATGTTTTTATTTCTCTTAGGGTTAGAGCCAGAAGTGACATCACTGAGTCATGGCAACTGTGGTTACAATCTTTTGAGGAACTGCCAGATTATGCCCGATTTCCCAGAGTTGCCTCATCACCTTAAATTCCTGCTGGGAGAGCATGATCTCATTTTCTCCGCACTCTTGCCAGCAATTTCCACCGTCCACATTTCCAGTGATCACCATTCTGGCGAATATGGAGTATGATGGCATTGTGGGCTTGAGTCAGGTTTCTCTGAAGGACAAGGTGCAAGGCTCTTTTCATGTCATTACTGTTCACTTACATATTCAGAGAAATGTTTATTCAAATTCTTACTCACTTTTTAATTCAGTTGCAAGGTTTCTGCATATTCTAGATACAAATGTCTTATCTGATATATGACTTACAGGTATTTTTCCTTCATTCACTTTTTTTTTTTTTTTTGGTCTATTTGAGACAGAGTCTCCCTGTGCAGTTCAGGCTGGCCCTGAGCTCACTTTGTGGCTCACAATGATCCTCCTGCCTCAGCTTTCTGAGTACTGCGATTAATGACAGTATCTTTTGAAACACAGAAATTTTAAATTTTGATGATATTTAGTTTGATGTTTATTCTTCTGTTGTTGCAGAATAACCTGAAATTTAAAAATTGTTTGCATTTGCAGTACATAATGATTACATTCATCAGTGGGAACTGAACATGTGTATGACACATCTTGATTCTTTTTACATTGACTAAGCTGAATTCACAACCCTTTAGGAGCTAGCCTTAGTTTTCTTTCCAGAGTTCTCTTACTGGTAGTGAATTTCCTAATTTTAGCATCATTTGCAATTTGGCTGGTCAAAAAGGTTACGAATAGATTTGACAGTTCTTCCCTTAATCTTTCTCCTCTCTCCCATTTTACTATGAACAGCAAAAAGAAACTAGTCTGTGCTTTCAACATTTCCATATTTTTGCCCCTCTCCTGCTTTTTTCCCATCCCATTTCAAAAGTGAAGATGTGGCTCTGATTTCCCTAGATTTAACCCAGCTTTCCTTCCTGGGAGAGAGCTGTTATTGTTAATTGCAAGTCCACCCACGGAACTAGAACGGTGCTACTAGTGGTGCCCTGCTCTCAGCTCCCCACCTCACTCCAACACTGCGGCCTGCGCAGCCCTTCCTGCGTGTTCTCAGGACAGAACCACTTGCCACACCTCTTCCCCTGGCACTAATCCCATTTCTGAAGCCCACAGCGGTGCCCCTGATTGTCCTCTGTAGCATCACCTCCCATCTGTCATTCCTTATGTCTGACTCAGGAGGACGTGGCAAGCCTTTGTGTGATGCCCTTCCAGAGACACCATCAGATATTCAAGTGCACGTGTTCACAGGTCTTGTGGTTATGGAATTTATTAGGAGCTATTAATCTTAACAAGTCAGTTCTGTTTTCCAGAAATAAGCCTTCCACAGGTCAGCTTGGCTTTTAATTAAGAATGAATCTTTTTTGTGGGTTAAATTGTGAGTCCAACAACAGTGTTACTTGAACCCATAGCAGTCAGTCCTGCAGTAATCAGCAGGCTCTGGGCTCGGTTGGCTGAAAGTTACTTTGGCTTTAACGAGAGGAAAGTTCCTACTAGAATGATACCTACTGCAGCTCCAGCCTGAGACCTAGAGGCCATGGGTGCCAGCTGCCTTCTGGTCCCCCACTGTGCCCACCACCGACTCCATGCTTCTCTTTCCCTTCCACTTTAGTTCCCTTTTTTTTGGTGGCTCTCCCGATTTCTTCCATGGGTGAGTTAAGTGGAATCTTTTCTCAGGGACGGGGGAGGGGGAGAGAGAGAGAGAGGAGTCAGGGTGCGCTTACCATGTCCTGGGGGCCTATGAGGGCTTCGGTTCTGAGTGGGACCTGCTTCTGCTGCCAGTATTCTGGTCCCTTGGGTACCTGCCAGCAATGCACACAGAGAGCTAGCGAAATCAGGAATGATAGAAAGCGCTGATGTCTTCCAGGGTTAGCCTGGAGTGCCTCCAGGACCTCCAGTGACATCACACAGACCAAGACAGACACTCTTCCTAGGTCTGTTTCAGTCCTGATGAATCACAGGGCAAGCCCAGTTACCTTGATCTTGGGCGGAGAGCACAGTCCTCAAGACCACAGGCCACAGAAGGCAAGATCTAGCCAGAATTTAATAATGTTTTGCTTACTTGGCTGGCCAGTGGGTGATACTGCATTTTCAGTCAGAATAATGTGATCAAACTTCCTTCATTAATAAATAAATGTGTACAAAGAGTGACTCACTTTGAAGAAAGATCTTGAACAATCAGTTGTTCTGGCCAAGTGTTGTACACATCTATAATCCCAGCACTCTGGGTGACCCAGGCAGGAGGATCATAAGATCAAGCCCAGGCTAGACAATTTAGCAAATTGGTGAGATCCTGTTTCAAAACAATAAATGAGAAAAGACTGGGGACACAGTTCAGTGTGAGGCCCCTGGGTTCAGTCTGCAGAGCCAGAAAATAGTCACTGGCTCCAGGGATGCTCTTTGTCTGAATATATGTAATGTTTTTTACACACATGTACACAGTTGTCTTTCAGTGGTAGCATATGGATAATTTTTTTTTGCCTGTCTCAGTCTTTCTATCCTTAAATTTTACTCCTTTTGTAATATGTTGATAAACTATGATAAATTTCTTTATTTGCATTGTTTCAGAACATTAATGCAGTACTGAGGAGCATAATATTCTAGAATCTTAAAGCAACGTAGCGTATATAACCTGTGCTGTAGAGAGGGGTATAGTTTTTTTGATTTCTCTGTGGTTCTGAACAGAAAAAAAAAGATACAAGGCAGCCCTTTCCTAATCTCAACATGTTAATTTAGAAAGTTGATAATAGTTCATAATCTAATGCTGAGAAAGACTTAGAAACATTTATTCTTGCTTCAAAACCAGTTGTGTTTTTTTTTTTTTTTAATACCAGGAATTGAACTCACGACCTCTCACTTTCCAAGCAGGCTCTGTGCCACTGAGCTGTATGCTGGGCCCCAAAACCAGTTTTATCATCTGACTTTGGAACTGACAGCAGATTAGAGGCCACAGATGCAATAGAGAGAAACACAGCAGAGTGGAGGAGTCATTCAAGCCAGGCTCCTTGGAAGCGGTGCTGTGGCGGTTCACCGTCAGATAGGAATACAGAAAAGTCCGACAGACAGTTAGACCCAGAAACCCAAGACGGACAGTGGAGTACTGTGTGGGTACTGCATTCAGTTGCTGAGAGTAAGAACCGAACTGGAAAGAAGGAGACCTGGTCCTTCTGTTCCAGGGTCATTAACTGATGACTGCGTCACTGTGGGAAGAGACTGCTTTTTGGAATTAGTTTCCACCCCTGAAGAAAGAAATGTGAACCTTTGCCAGGATCTAGACAATGAAGATAGCCAAAGTTAGTACTTAACAAAAGGTAAATGGGAAAGACACTTAACACTCTGTGTGTGTGTGTGTGTGTGTGTGAGAGAGAGAGAGAGAGAGAGAGAGAGAGAAAGCGAGTGAGCGAGAGAGAGAGAGAGAGACAGACAGACAGACAGACAGACAGAAAGATTCCTAGGGGAAAATCACATCTGCATTGAGACCTCAGCGTCAGATACAAAGCAAGCGGGTAGGGAATGGTGGAGTGGTAAGCACACAACAAGCCGTCTCAGATGAAATCCAGACCCTGGAAAGTAAGAAGGAGGGAGAGGGAGAGGGAGAAGGAAAAAGAGAAGCAGGTTTTTTGGAACCAGAAAGGATCTGACAGGAAAATTAAAACCTATGAAAAATTGGAGAGATAGATAACACAGCAAAGGGAGGGGGCAATCTGCACTTTCTCCTGAGAAAGGAGGACCAAATTTCATGGACACAGTGAAAGCAGCCGACTGCGGAGGGATTCAGTGGGAAACAGCAGTAGTAGAATGGGCTTGAAGATCCTAGGAGACGCAACAGCTTGTGAGTGACTCCAGCACCAGCATCCCACATGCCACTGGAAAGAGTGCTTGGCTGGCACCACTGGAGGGGGTGGGATTGACTATTTGACTCAGAGCAGCTAGGACAGCTTCAATTCAGAGCTCCCAGTGTTCCATTCCCCCAGTGGCTGAGTGGGGGACAGCCATAGGAGGCATGGTCAGGGAACCATGCCCAGGCCGACAAGAGACCCCCACGAGGGGTTTGAGCCACAGGACTCAGACTTCACTCTCATGGGCAGAGACTAGGTTCAGCCTGAATTGTTCTGGATTAGAAAGCTGTAGAACTGCACCTTACCCTAATTCTACCACCTGCTGGAGGCTGCATCCGGCAGGGATCCAGGATCGGATTATCTTCTTTACATACCAACGTGAGCAGGGATATGGCCTGACTTGGACACTGCCCCCAAACTGGAGACCCTAGATGCAAACCACATGTTCTCAATCACAGAGAAATCCTTCTTTCCTTTTTCTCTTTCTTTCTTTCTTTCTTCTTTCTTTCTTTCTTTCTTTCTTTCTTTCTTTCTTTCTTTCTTTCTTTCTTTCTTTCTCTCTCTCTCTCTCTTTCTTTCTTTCTTTCTTTCTTTCTTTCTTTCTTTCCTTCTTTCTCTCCTTTTTTCTCTCTTTCTTTCTTTCTTTCCTTCTTTCTCTCTCTCTTTCTTTCCTCTGTTTGTTTGTTTGCTTCTTTGTTTCTTTGTTCCTTTCCTCCTTCCTTCCTTCCTTCCTTGGTTTTTTGTTTCTGTCTGTTGCTTTTGTTTCTTGTGGATGCATTGTTTTTATTCTGTTCACTTTTTGTGTTTGTTTGTTTCCTTTTTTTTTTTTCCTCTTAACCAGTTTAGTGAGGCTTAGGGAATTTTCCTTTGTCCTTTGTCCTTGCTACTTTGTCTTCATTTTTCTTTATTTTTTTCTCTTCTCCCTTTTAATTGTTCTCCCTTTGGTTTTTAATTGCTTTTGCTTTTTAATTGCTTTTGCTCTATTTTTCCTTAATCTCTTATTTCTCATCAGCTTTTTTTTTTACCTTTACCTAGTCCTATAAATATTCCTCAACTCCCCAGTAAGATCATTTTACCACTTGTCTTTCCTCTTTCTAATATCATACAGTTTAAGTTTCAAAGTTTTCCTCTTACATTTCCCCGTTCACAAGTCCTATACCTGTAATAGTATAACCATAAAGGTGGCTCTTTTTATAGTTGGTTAATTCTGTAAGATTTCCACTGGATTACTTTCTACCATTACAGCTGTCGCATTTAGTGTGTATTAGCTATAAGTCAGTACCTGGATTGTCTTAATGTTTACATCATCGTGTGAATTTCTTCTCTAGGAGTAAATGTGGTTCCAAATTGGTTCAACCATATATTTGTATTCAATTTATCTTGACCAGTAAGTAGTACTATAGCTGATTTGCTTGATATTAACAAGTTTGCATCACTGTTGCTATTTCTCTGTAAACCAATGCTCAGATTACCTTGTCACACTTATAATACTGGGAAGAGTATGTTCTTAGTAGTAGGTTAACTACATTTTATTCTCCTCTCCCAAATTAGCTGAGATGGCCAGGTCTTGGGGCTATGGCAAAAGATCATAGGTAGCCGTGCCCCAAGTATATCACTGTAAAGCAACTAATAAGATCTGTACTAACAGCAACGTCTTTAGACTTGCAGCATCCACATAGCTCAGCACAAAACAAACAATAAAATAATAGAAACATGAGAAGATGAGGCAACAAGATACTGCCCAAACTCCCAATTCCCTCAAAGTCAATCCAAGGGGAACAGATTAATGTGAGCCACACATTAGAATAACTAAAACTCATAGCAGAGGAGGTTAGAAAACAGATCAAAGAAGTACTCAGATATATTAGAGAAGGTATCCTTAAACAGATAGTGGAACTAATAACCAAAATGATGCAGGACCTTTCAAAAGACACTGATAAAGAACTAGATGAGATAAACAAAATGATACAAAGCATGAATAACCAGTTTACCAAAGAATTAGAGTCTGCAAAAAGTTTTAATCATAGGGCCCAGGAGATGAAGAATCCTACTGACAGTGCTCTCCGGTGGAAAGTCGCAGCCATGATGGAAGTCTGATAGTTGAGCCGCTGAGGGGCCAGGCCTGGCTCAGGTGAGGGAGATTAGAGAAGGCAGAGACCGTGGCCCAGAGCCTCAATGCCTGTGAACGGATGTGGGGGCAGTCGGCTGGCCTGCAGTGGCAGCAGTAACGGTGGCCTTCTTCTAACCACACTATCTCACTTTGGCTTCTCCTGAGAGGGACGGTGCAGTCCACATGTTCAGACAGGAGCTGGTGGAAGCTTGGTGGTGGCACTGCCCAGTCCTCGGAGTGGAGCTGGGGAGAAGTGGCAGTGAGGGGCAGGGTCACCTGCCATCGTTTTCAGGGCTGGGGATGCTGGAGAGTTGGTCCCACCCCTTCTCCTGCTCCAACATGGCAGCAGTAGTGGCACCTCCTGGGACTGGGCCAGATCTGAATTTCCCCTCTGCTGCACACTCTCCTCAGATAAGCCTCTGGGGGCCACCGAAAGAGGCAGCTATCCAAGCACTGTTCATCCATCCAGTGGCCACTGCAGCAGTCATTACTTGGCTGTGGTCCAGAGCCAAGCAGCAGCAGTGTGAGGGCAATCAGTGACCAAGTTCAGAGCCATCTCCAGCCTGCAGCCCCACCACCAGCAGCTCCTGCCATCTTTCTCCTCCTTTTCCTTCAGCCACAGGCTCCCAGATGAGACAGCCATGATCAATGAGATCATTAGCAGGAACAAAAGAAAATACTGAGAGAATGGATTTGATTTAGACCTGACCTATATTTATTCAACCATTATTGCTATGGGATTTCCTGCAGAAAGGCTTGAAGGCATATGCAGGAACAATATTGATGATGTGGCAAAGCAAAACATAACCATTACGGGATATACAATCTATGTGCTGAAAGACATTATGATATCACCCTATTTAATTGCAAGATGGCACAGTTTCCTTTTGAAGACCACAATCTATCACAGCCAGAAGTTATCAAACCTTTTTTTGTGATGATCTTGACCAATGGCTAAGTGAAGGTGACAGTCATGTTACCTCAATTCACAGTAGAGCTGGAAAGGGATGAACTACTATAATGATCTGTGCACATTTATTACATTGGAACAAATTTTTAAAAGCACAGAGGGCTTAAATTTCTATGGTGACAGAATGACCAGAGGCAAAAAGGGAGTAACTCTTCTCATTCCGAGGTGCTATGTGTATTAGCATAGCAACTTGTTGAAGAATCATCCTGATTATAGACCAGCAGCACTGTTTCACAAGATGATGTCTGAACTGCTCCAGTGTTCACTGGAAGGACTTGAAATCCTTATTTTGTGGTCTTCCCACTATAGGTGAAGATCTATTTCTCCAGTTCAGGACTCTCAAGACAGGAAGACAAGTTCATGTCCTTTGAATTCCCTCAGCCTTCCCTGAGTGTGGCGACATCAAAGTAGAGTTCTTCTACAAATAGAACAAGGTGCTAAAAATGGACAAAGTGGTTTATTTTTGGGTAAATGTATTCTTCATATGAGAACCAGAGGAAACTATGGAAAAAGTAAAAAATGAAAGTCTATGTGAAAAATCAATACTATTTGCAGTATAGAGTGGGCAGATAATGACGAGGGATATCTCATACCTACTTTAAGGAAAAATGTTCCTGATGAAGCAAATAAAGATAAGAAAAACTGATATTCTAAGATGAAGATATACTTTGTAAAAACAGTAGGGGAGCCAGGCATGGTGGCACACACCTGTAATCCCAGCACTTGGGAGACTGAGGAAGGAGAATCTTTTTGAGTATGAGGCCAGCCCTGGTTACAAAAAGAGCTCAAGGCCAGCCTGAACTGTGAGACTCTGTCTCAAAAGACAAAAGAAAACAAAACAACAGGAACAACAAATCAAACCAAGTCAAACCAAACCACAACAACAAAACAGCAGGGACGCGATCAAATCTAGAGACCAGAAGCTGAACTTCGGTGTTGCCAGATATAGTGACAATGAATGTGATCATTATAGATTTTCTAACATCACTGAGCACCCCAGAGAATGAGACTGATGAAAACCAGCACACGCAAATTATTTTAATCAACAGGGATTAAAAACCATGGGAAAAACTTGAATAAACTGAAAATAGACCTTTTAAAAAATAGCAGTGGGACACTGTGTTAGATTATCAGTTACAGGAACAAGTGTCTTCTCCTAACCAATCTTGTTTTACCCTATACATCCACAGGGTTTTGGTACTTGTCCAGTTGAGAAAGTCTGTGTAGCCATATTATATGTGTAGCATTTTGTGTGAAGAACACATTTAAATTCAAGTAGGATGAATAAAAATGGCACTTTCCCATTAAAAAAATCAATCATATTGAAAGTATGAGTAGTACAATAGATCAATACAAGGACAGAATTTGAGAACTAGACGACAATGATGGCTTCAAAAACTAACTAGAGTGGTGTCTCAGTTCACAAACTTCTTTTCACGATTCTGGTTGTCAATCAAATTGGTCATGAACAGAAGCATTTGTGAACCAAGGTATTATAGATATAAGAACCAAGGTATTGAGAGAAGACAAGATGGCTGATCAGTGAGCAACAAAATACAGAGCCTCCCCAGAGAAACAACTCATACACCAGAATAAAACACCCTGGAGAGACCCAGACAGAGGGAGATGGATCCTCTTGACACAGGAAGAAGTTAAAACATAAAAAAGCTTGTCAAATACATCGGGACTACAACTGAAACAGCTGAAAATTACAGGACACAGCATTTTCACAGTGACCCGCCAAGTGTGCACCAGCTTGGATCCGCGCTGGCTGGCAGAGCTGCCCAGACTCGTTCCCGCCACCACTCACAGGAAGAACTTCAGCGCTGAGGTCAGGGGTTGGTGAGCCCAATGGAGAGCAGAGCCAGCGAAGGGACTTTCATTAATCCATGGTCAGTGCTGGGAATGAGATCCCCCTACATGGGAAGGGTGCGACCAAATGGGTGACATGTTGGAATCGGGCAGGAGGAGCCTGAACTGGGAGTGACAGTGACTTCAGTTGGTTCCTCCCTCCCCAGAGCAGATTCATAGGATTTGCTTGGACTGGACTGTGCCCCTGGCCAGGACCCAATAAGCCGTCTCAAATCGATTCACTGCCCCTAGCACGCACTAACTGGGTGAAAGGCCCCTGAAGTTTGGTTGGCCTGGTAGGGAGGGGCAGGCATACACAGCCTGCTTACATGTCAGTGACAAAAGCAGTCAGGAGAGGGCAGAGGTGTCCCTCACCATTGTGCTTCAGAGGAACCGTGGCCAACAGGGAAGGGGGCTGGGACCTGCACTGTAACCCGTGTGGAGGAAGCCAGGGCCATGACTGGAGAGAGAGGCAAGAGGAGGCCCCCAGCCCAGAACCCTGAGAGTACAGATCCAGGAGAGGGAAAAACAAGGAAAACTGAGGCAGCAAACATGCAACATCAAACATGGCTTCAATGGACATTGAGAGATATCTTTGGGACCTTGTAGATGAGCTCAAAATTGAAATATTAAATCAGGTAAAGCAGGATAGGAGTAGAGTAAAAAAGAAATACTCTCCAGAAGCATCTCTCAGGATGATACATACCAAAGAAGAGAGGAACATGAAAAAAGGAGAGAAACATTCAATAAAGAATATAAAGAAAATATGGAATACATGAAGCAGATTCAAAGAGACTATCAGGAAATTAAAAACTCCATTGAAAGCTGGCAAAACTCCTTAAAAAGAAACTAAGGATAGACTATCAAAACTTGAAGACAAGTTGGCAGTGTATGATGATGAAAGGAAAGATCTCTTAAAAATAACAAGGAAACAGGCAGTAACAAAACAAAGGCTAGAAGATGACAAGAGAATCTACAATTTAAGAATAAGAAATGTGAACGAAGAAGCAGGAATAAATACAGGCAAATTACAAAGGCTATTCACAGAAATAATTAAGGAAAACTTCCCAAGCATGGGAAAAGAAAATGACATTCAGTTATGTGAGGCATACAGAACCCCAGCCACCTACAACCAAAACAGATCTATACCCAGACATATAATAATCAAGATACCAGAAATTCAATATAAAAACAAAATATTAAAAGCAGTAAGAGAAAAGAAACAGATTACCTATAAAGGTAAGCCCATCAGAATCACGGCTGACTTCTTGACACAGACCATCAGATTAAGAGGAGCTTGGAGTGAAGTATTCAAAGCCCTGAAAGAGAATAACCTCCAGCCCAGATTGATGTACCCTGCAAAACTGTCACTAGGAGTTGATGGAGAAACAAGATGCTTCCATGACAAAGAGGAACTGGGCGAGTTTGTGACCACCAATCCAACCCTACTGAGAATACTGAAGGACATTCTAAAAAGAGAGAAAAAAACTACCAGGATTTTAGGAACAGTGGCAGAAAGGCCTCAATGAGTGGGGCAGGCAGTAAAATGAAGGAGAAAAGTAGACAAATAAAGGCAGGAAAATAGCATAGCAAAAATGAGGCAGAGAAGGATAACTAGAAACTCTACCATAGATGGCCTTGATATGCTATATTGTTAATAGTGCATCAGGATTTCAAACCCACATTACTCACATTACTCTGCTTAGATGTATTATACTCTGTTCCAGTCATTCTACCTGTACTAGATTTGAGGGCACAGACAGTAATCCTGAAAATAACAGGATATAGTATGGTAATCATCCTTAATTTCCTATTAACTTAATCTAAAGCTCTGTAAAACCTACACTGTTTTACCATGATTGATCATAATAGAATCTGGTTTGTTCGATCGTGGTTTTGTATTGATAGATTTTATTCAAAGCTGTTATGATTGATAGTATCAAGTCTGAGAGTACAGTCAACTGCACTTAAGATGACAAGATTCACTAGAATATCCACTCTGTTTTGATTATTACCTGCCTTTGAAGTTTTATACTGTCTACAATGTTTTATTTTTACTACTATTATTATTTACTGATATACTCAATTATACTGCTATATTCAATTATGCCTGATGATGTAGACATTCTATTGAAGATAATAAGAAACAACACAATAATCATTGTAGATCACCTTGTACTATGGTTTTATATGACTTTTTGGTTTCATGTTTTTATAGGAATTTGTTTTGCTTTGTCTTGCTAAGTTTTGTTCTTCCCTCTAATACAGAAAGTACAGAAATACATGTAGAGACTCATGCATGAGTAGCTGTTTACACTCTCACTGTTTGACTATCTACTTTGTATGCTTTAATTTTATAACTTGAGCAACTATTTCTAAGAGGACAATATGTAATTTATCAACTAGTGATTTCTTTATCTTTTTTTTTTTGGAAATCTGTATTACCTCTACCTTTTACATGCTTTTGTTTCTCTTTAAATTTAAAAAAAATGATTCTTTACATCCTCAGACATGATATTTATTTTATTTACTTTATCTCAGTAAGATTTTAAAGCTTTAAGTTTATAGAAATACATGTAGAGACTCATGCATGCATAGCTGTTTACAGTCTCACTGTTTGAATACCTACTTTATATGCTTTAATTTTGTAACTTGAACAACTATTTCTAAGAGGACAATATTAATTTATCAACTAGTGATTTCTTACTGTTTATCTTTTTTTAAAATTCTGTATTATCTCTACCCTTTACATGTTTTTTCTCTTTAAATAAAAAAGAAAAAGAACCAAGGTATTACAGTAAAACAAATGTTCACAAACACTTCAGTTTGTGATCAGAATTGTGGAAAGAATTGAGTTTATGGGCCAAGGTGTCACTGCACCCAGAAACACCAGAAGAACAACAAGAGAACATGAAAAATGGGCCCAACAGCTGCTAGATTACACAAAGAAGAGTACAGGTATTCCTCATTTAATGACCTACCTGTTCAACAACTGCTCAGAATTAACTGAGGTGTGATCTTCTGATGCTGGGTCTACCTCTCAGAGTTATGACCCACTTTTCTTTTTTTGTACAATTCTGTGCATCTTGTTTATAGAGCCTTAATGTCTTTTTTGTGTTCAGTATAGTTTGTTTATGAAATAATATAATTTTTTCAGATTGTGTCAAACAGTGTATTAGTATAGTTTTATGCTCTGCTATACATTACAGTACTATATGTTAAGAGTTATGCAAATAAAGCTAAGGTCATCAAGTTGGAGTTTCCTTTGGTCATTTCTTTGTTCTAAATATTGTAATATGCATGCTATATACATGTATTTTTTATTTTTCATTTAGTGACCGATTCATATAATGACCTAGTCACAGGAATGTAAATCAATTGTTAAATGAAGAATATCTTTAATCTCAGAATAACTGGAATAAGTGAAAAATTAAAAAATGACACAGATGGCATAAAAAATCTGTTAACAGAAATAATGGTAGAAAACTCTTCAAATATAGGGAAAGAAATAGACATATAGAACCCAAATAATCATGATGAGGAAAACTTCTCCATGACACATTATACTTAAAGTACCAGAAATCTATCACAGAGACAAAACCTTAAAAGCTGTTAGAAAAAGGCAACAATCACATATAAAGGTAAACCTATTAGAATTAGACCAATTTACAGCAAACTTCTCTGCACAAACATTCCAGGCAGAAAGGGCTTGAGGTGAATTGTTTCAAGCCCTAAAAGACATTGACTTTCAGATCTGATTTATGTATGCTGCAAAACTTTCCTTCAAAACTGAGAGAGAGAAATAAGATATTTCCAGAGCAGGGAACATCTCAAAATTCATGATCACCAAACCATCATTACAAATATTCTCTAAAATATCCTAGAAAAAGACAATGAAGCCGAAAAAGTCAGTAAGCAAAAGAGGATGAATACACCTGACATGGTGAACAGCTAAGCCCAAGGTGGGTGGGGAAAGGAGAAAATCAGCAACAGGAGAATAACAGAGTGACAAGAATAAGTCAAAAACTCTCGGTAATAACTCTTAATTTCCCATTCAAAAGACACAAAGTGGCAGAATAAATGAAGAAACAAAACCCAATAATGTGGTACCTCAGTTCATGAATGCTTTTGTTTGCAAACAATTTGGTTCACAAATGGAAGAGTTTGGCAAAATTTTGTTTTCATTTGCAAACTGCACAGGGGGACAAACATGACTGTGGCCATCTTTCCACACAAGCACAAATGTAGCTATGCTTTCTAAAATCATAGGACAAATTAGTGGGATGGAAAACAATATTCTATGCAATGTGAACCCATAAAAATTCAGTAGTAGCTATCTTAATTTCAGACAAAGTTGATTTCAAGACAAAACTGATCAGAAGAGACAAAGAAAGTCACTATATGTTGGTTAAGGGAACAATTCAACAGGAAGAGATAATTATACACATGCATACATTAAATTACAGCAACCCAACTTCATAAAACAAACACTAATGGACATAAACTATCAGATTAACACCAATATAATTGTAATGAGGGGCCGCAATACATGCATATTATCAGATCACTATGCAATAAAACTAGAAATCAATGGCTAAAGATACCACAGAATTATGCAAAGACATTAAAATTAAAAAATACCTTATTGACTAATCAATAGATCACAATGAAATTAAAGAAGAAATTATACAGTTTATAAAATCAGACAACAATGTCAGTAAGACATACCAGAACCTATGGGACACAGTGAAAGCAGTCTTTAGAGGGAAGTTCATAGCAGTGAATTCCCATATCACAAATGCAGAGTGAGCTCAAATAAATAACCTAATGATGCACCTCAAGGTCCAAGAAAAGCAGGAACATTCCAAACCCAAAGCTAGTGTGAGGAAGGAAATTATAAACAGCAGGGCAGAAATGAATGTAATTGGGACTGAGAAAACAATACAAAGACTCAATGAATTGAAGAGTTGGTTCTTTGAAAGATTAAACGAAATAGACAAACGTTAGTCAATCTTACCCAAATAAGGAATGAAAAGAACCAAATCCATGCAATTAGAAATGAAAGTGGTGAGATTGCAACTGATTCTGCCAAAATGTAGAAGATTTTCAGTAGCTGCTTTGAGGACCTGTACTTTAATAAAATGGAAAATTCAGAAGAAATGTATAGATTCCTAGATACACATGTACTGCCAAAGATGAGCTAAAAAGATGAAAACACTGAGTAATCCAATATCAGTCAACAAAATTGATGAATTAATTAAAAAACTAACAACTAAGAAAAGCCAGGTATCAGTGGATTCACTACTGATGAATTCTACTAGAGTTTTAGAGAAGATCTAGTGTCAGTACTCCTCATCATCCTTCATGAACCTGAAAGGGAAGCAGAGCTCCCAGAGTCATTCCTGGAAGCAAGATTAACCTGATTCCAAAATTAGAAAAGAACTGAATCAAAAAAGAGAACTGCATACCAATCTCTTTAAAGAAAATAGAGGCAAAAATCCTCAATAAGATACTAGCAATATAGCAAATCATCAAAAAGATCAGAGACCATAATCAGGTAGGATTCCTTCCAACGATACAGGGATAGTACAACATATGAAAATTAGTAAATACTCCACATAAACCAGAAACAAAAATAAAAATCACATGATCATTTTAATAGTTGAAGAAAAAGCATTTGATAAAATCCAACATCCATTGATGATAAAAGCCCTGAAGAAAATAAGTATAGAAGGTCTTTATTTCATTATAATAAAAGGTGTCTTTGGCAACCCAATGGACAACAAACATCATACGAGATGGAAAGAAGCTGAAAGCTTTCCCTCTGAAATTAGGGACAAAACAAGGATGTCCACTATCACTAATCCTGTTCACTTGAAATGTTAGCCAGAGCACTTATACAACAGAAAGAAATAAAAGGCATATTGATAGCTAAGGAAGAAGTTAAATTATCATTATTTACAGATGGCAGATACTCTATACAGAAGACCCCCAAAACTCCACCAGCAGGTTCCTAGAACCAAATTCAGTAGTGTAACAGGATACAAAGGCAACACTCAAAAATCAGTAGCACAAACAACAAACTCAAATCTCACACAAAATTGAAACATTGCATGATTTCTCTTATATGAGAAACAGTATATAAATAAAGTACCCAATATAAAGCAGACAATAGGAAAAAAGGGAAAAGAGGTTACTGTAATGTAGCATGGACAATGTGTCACAGGTATACCCTGTTTTAAATTCCTTGTCTTTACTTGTTTTATATGTGTTTTGGTTGGTTAGTCAGTCTGATTATCTGTATGTATGATAATCAACTTCTTAAGAACTTATAATAAATGAATTTAATGCTGGTGAAAACAGGTGTAGCAAAAGGATGAAAAAAAGAATTGAGATGTGTTCTGCCTATGTAGCAATTTTCCAAAGTGAGTGAAAATAATTATGTGCTGCAAACATCTAATCAAAAAGGAGCAAGCAAGTGAAGCAAATGTGTTGTTGTACTGGGAAAAGTGCAACATGCTGAGGGAGCAGCGAAGAGCAAAGATAATGGGTGGAGGGGAGTGGTCTTGTGTTTCCATAGGAGCAAGGAGTGCAGTGTGCTTGGAGTGGTAAGCGATGGAGCTAGAGATGTCATCAGTCAGTGGATTCAGACTTTGCATGAAGCATGCGCACCTGTTTTCTGTTCTGCAACATTTCTAGTAATGGTGAAAAGGCTGTGTATGCATGAAAAATTCCAACTTCTCCTGGAAAGTAAAGGGAGAAGGAATGCCTAGGGTGGTTCTTATCATTCAAGGTTTCTTTGGAATGCAAAGATGAGCTCAGACTCGTGAAAGGCAACACAGCCTTAAGGCACAAGGAATAGAGCTGATCGAAGGGCATGTGGCTCCTGGTGTCTTGCATTGGTGGGAGCGGAGAGGAGGTACCTGGGCTTGGACTGATTGGATGATCTCTTGGGGAAGCCCTCTTACTCCACCCTTTGCTCTTACAGTCTGTGTCCTGTTCACACAGACGATGAGGAAGGCAAGGAAACATTCCAGACATGCACAAAAGACAGGTGGACTCTGAGGGGGCAGTGGTCAGTAGGAAGTGGTCAACAGGGATCAGCTGTAGAATATACTTTGAGGGTGTAGACAGGGACACGTGCTGATGGACTGGATTGGTGTGTGAGAGGATAAGGGGTAGCTATCCCTGCAGGCTTTTGGTCTGTACATGCGAATCAACAATGGTTCTTTACAGGGGACAGAAGACTCAGGGTAGAACCCATAGTAGGATTTAGAGAAAAGTCAGGAATACTGGTGGTATGAGCAGCATGTGGTGGCACATGTCTGTGATTTCAGCTCTTGGAAGGTTAAAGCGGGAGGATCACTGAGAGTTAGAGGCCAGCCTGGGCTACCAAGTGAGACCCTATCTCAGAAAGAAAGAAGAAATCCTGGCATTATGTAGGCAAGTTGGATACAGAATCTGGAGTTCCAGGGGAAGGTGAGAGATGCAAGCACAAATATGAGAATTAGTGGAATATAAATGGTATATAAAGTCCAGGAACTGGATGATATCACCTGGGCTTGGATACAGAAATAGATGAAAAGAGTTCCCTCATCCTTCATCATTTAGAGATCTGGAAGAGAAGGAAGAGCAAGCAAAAGAGAGCAGTTCTCTCTTTTCTTACATAGAAATGCAGCAATATCCTCCTTTTCCCTTGGTATTTGTAAGCAGAATACCTCTTGAATAGATGAAATCTATCTGAGCCTTTTAGAAGTTGAGAATTTGAAGAGGTGCTGATTATCATGTGATCCAGCATTTTCCACATCATGAGTCATAGAGGATCAAGAAATCACCTCACTGAATCTTGACTAGTGTTTTAAACAAGTAATCTGGAATTAAGTAGAAGGGCTCAGGTTGTCACATGTACTAGGAATAGGCATTGCTTCTGAAGCGGCTGTGTGTGTGTGAGTGTGCACATGCTGATCATTTGCGTATACATGTATCTTTTGTTCTTTTGTTTTTATTTTGTCTCTCAAGTACACAGAATTGGACTCATGATCCCTAATTTGGGACACCATAATATTGGGCAGGGTGTATGAATGGTCTTTTATTTTTGATCCTACAATACTTTAATTTTAAAAACAGTGTAAAGTTCACTTACAACTCAGAATCAGAGCATTTGCATCTTGACAGCCTTCTGCTCCCCACCCACTGAGCTCTTGTCCCACTATAGCTATTACTCCATTTGGAAGCAAATTCCAAATAGCACACCATCTTATCCATAAATAGTTCATTGCGGGACTTAAAACATACAGAATCAGTATCCTGCCTAAAAAAATTTTAATGGTAATTTTTAGGTGTCCCATCATTTTCAGAATCCCCATTATATTAAGAACAATCACATTTATGAAAACACCTTGAATTCTGATTTGGTTAGTAAGGATACAAAGAAATGATCTTATATTGTTTTAGATATGATGTTATGGTAATTATTATTGTGACCTGAAATATTTATGGGTGGGGTGATGTGATGTCTAGGATATGCAGTATGGATGAGGTTTACAAAGAATGAGATTGCCTTGAATAATTATTGAGACCAAGTAACAAGAATATAGGGCTGAATGAACTGCTCTATTAACTTTCTTATGTGTTTTCTTTCCCACAGCAAAAAATAAATGAATAGGCTGGATGTGGTGGCACATACCTATATCCCAGCACTCAGGAGGCTGAGGTAGGAGGGTCACTGTGAGTTCAAGGCCAGCCTGAACTGCATAGCAAGACCCTGTCTCACAAAATAAACGAATAAGTAAAGACACAAGAGTGAAATAAACATGCTAGTGCACAACTCTGTAGGTGCATGAGAATTCTCTGGGCTGTAAACTCACAGTGCAGCTTCGGTTCTGCTGGCCAGTGTCAAGTTACTCCCAAGCGGGTGGGTTGGCAACCTGTGCCAAAGTCCAGCGAGCACTGTGAGTTCCTGCTGCTGGGCCTCCTCTGCACTTTGAGCTCCCTGCTGGGGTGGGGGAGGGTATGCAGATTGTGTGCCAGCTCCTGGCGTTGTCCCAAGTGTGACAGGATGCAGCTGGACCGGAACAGCTGTTTCTGGAATGTGGATTTTTGCGCAGATCCACTTATCATGTTTGTCTCATCCACTGTGCAAAAGTGTACACATGGCTGCTGCTTTTGCTTTGTTACAAGAAACACATTTAAGATAGAAGCCTAAGGCACTAGGAGTAAACAAAAGAAAGAAAATGAAAAATCAGTCTAACCACTGCTCTCAGTGTTTGGTATTTGTTCTGCATTTTTCTTTGATAATATTCTACTTTCTGTTTAAAATACGCTTTCTTCACTTAAGAATGTTTTGTATTATTGAATATTCTTTCATGATGCAGTTTTTGATAGTGAGTTGGTATTTTGCTGCATGAAATAAAATCATTTATGTAATTCACAGTTGTTTGACAGACTGTTTCTTATATTTCTCCCTATTGGCCTTAGACTCATTCTGAAGCAGGAGTCAGTGCTTTGAGTTGCTCCCAGATAAAGTCCCCCTCCCTTGTGAATTACAAAACCCCAATGTTTAATGGGAAAATACAGTGGAAACTCGGGATCATTAGCCGTGTGGTATTTGTGTTTTCTGTCCTCTTAGTTTTTTCAAGCCAGTTGCCTCTCCTCTCTTCTTTCTCTTGCTCAGCTGGCTCTGGAATGGAATGCCCTAAGGTCCACAGTCAAGTTACTCATCTCCACATGTGCACCCCGCAAAGCGACAAGGTCTGAGTCAGCAGAATTAACCAGCCTCACACAGCAACTCAGCGACCATCTGTTTTTTTTTATTTAAAGAGAAAATAAAAAAAAACAGAAAAAAAGTAGAAGTATTACAGAATTTCAAGAAAGGAAGATAAACAGTAAGAAATCACTAGTTGACAAATTACATATTGTTCTTTTAGAAATAGTTATTCAAGTTACAAAATTAAAGCACACAAAGTGGACACTCACACAGTGAGAGTGCAAACAGATCTGCTCAACGATCCAACAAGAAGCTAGAAATATGGTTATTAATCCCACACACCTAAACATACATGCAGCTCTATCTTTTATAGTGCTTCCTATTTCCTCTTTTTTTACAACAGCAATTATACATTTTTAAAATTTTATTTAAAGAGAAGGAAAAAAAAGCAAAACAGAAAAAAGGGTAGCAACAATACAGAATTATAAAAGAAAGAAAGAAAGAAAGAAAAAGGAAAATGAGAAAAAGCCCCACTAAGAAATCAGTAATTTATAAATTACATACTGTCATCCTGGATGTAGTTGTTCAAGTTACACAGTTAAAGGGTACATAGTAAACATTCAAACAGTCAGACTACAAACAGTTCTACTCAAAGATCCAACAAAGATTCAGCAATATGGTCATCTATTTTACACACTCAAACATACATGCAGTTACATTCCTTAGAGCC
>PVLA01009854.1:29083-70073 GCA_004027455.1 Hydrochoerus hydrochaeris
TGTAGTTCTTATTTACTTTTTACACTAGAGACACAATATGATATTTATAAATATGATTCTTATTTATTTCACTAATGAGGATAGTCTCAAGTTGTCTCCATTTACCTATGAAGGCCTCAAGATCATCCTTTTTTATAGCTGAGTAATATTCCATTGTATAAAAATGCCACATCTTTTTCATCCACTCTGCAGTTGATGGACATCTTGGTTGTTTCCAGGATTTAGCTATCACAAATTCTGCGGCTGTGAATATGGGTGCACATATATCACTGTGATATGAACTTTTCAGTTCTTCGGGGAAAATATCCAGGAGGGGAATAGCTGGATTGAATGGGACTTCCAATCCTAGTCTTCTGAGAATTCTCCATATGGATTTCCATAATGGTTGCACCAGTCTACATTCCCACCAACAGTGGAGCAGTGTTCCCTTTTCCCCGCAGCCTCGCCAACATTTGCTATCAGTTGATTTCTTGATGGCAGTTATTCTTTCCGGAGTAAGGTGGAATCTCAGTGTTGTTTTAATTTGCATTTCTTGAATGACCAGTGATGGTGAACATTTCTTCATGTATTTATTTGCCATTTGTATATCTTTCTCTGAGAACTGTGTGTTCATCTCAGATGCCCATTTTTGGAGAGGGTCTTTGAATTTGGGGGGCTCAATGTTTTTCAATTCTTTCTTTGTTCTGGACACAAGTCCTTTGAGGGGTTGCTGGCTAAAATTCTTTCCCACTCTGTGGGTTTTCTTTTCACTCTGTTGGTGATTTCTTTTGAAGTGCAGAAACTTTTCAATAATATGAGATCCCATTTGTTGATTCTTTGAAGTGTTTCCTGTGCAGTTTGAATTTGGTTCATGAATTCTCTGCCTACCCCTATGTCTCCAAGACTTCTACCTACCTTGTCTTCCAGTAGATTTACTGTTTCTGTTTTAATATTGAAGTCTTTGATCCACTTAGACTTTAGTTTTGTGCATGGTGATAGGCTGGGATCTAGTTTCAGTCTTCGGCATGTGGAGAGCCAATTTTTCCAACACGATTTATTAAAGAGACTATCCTTCTTCCAGTGGACATATTTAGCTCCTTTGTCAAATATCAGGTGGCTGAGTGTCTTTGTAGTTGTGCTTGCATCTTCTAATCTGTTCCATTGATCCTCAGGTCTATTTCTTTGCCAGTACCAAGCTGATTTTATCACTGTGGCTTTATAATAGTGTTTCAAGTCAGGAATTAATATGCTTCCTGCCTTGTTTTTGTTGCCTAGAATTGCCTTTGCTATTCTAGGTTTCTTCTGTTTCCAAATGAATTTTAGGAGTGTTTTCTCTAGATCTGTGAGGTATGTCAATGGTATTTTGATTGGGATTGTGTTAAATCTGTATAACAGTTTTGGGAGTATGGCCATTTTCACAATGTTGGTTCTTCCTAGCCAAGAGCAAGGAATATCCTTCCATTTTCTAATATCCTCTTCAATCTCCTTTTTCAGCATAGTATAATTTTCAGCATATAGGTCTTTTACATTTTTAGTTAAGTTGATTCCTAAGTATTTCATTTTTTAACATGTTATTGTAAAGGGCGATGTTTCCATAATTTCTCTCTCAGTGAGTTTTTTGTTTGTGTACCAGAATGTTATTGATTTTTGAGCATTGACTTTGTATCCAGCTATATTGCTGAACTTGTTTATTACCTCTAATAGTCTTTTAATGGAGTTTTTTGGGTCTTCTATATAGAGTATCATATCATCTGCAAATAGTGATAATTTAACTTCTTCCTTTGCTATCTTTACTCTTTTTATTTCTCTTTCTTGTCTGATTGCCCTGGCTAGTGATTCCAGAACTATATTGTATAGGAGTGGTGATAGTGGACATGCTTGTCTTGCTCCTGATTTTAGTGTGAAAGCTTTCAGTTTTTGTCCATTTAGTATAATGTTGGCTGTTGGTTTGTCATAGATGGCCTTTATAAGATTGAGGTAGACACCGTGTATTCTGAGTTTCTGAAGGGTTTTTATCATGAACATGTGTTGGACTTTGTGGAAAGCTTTTTCTGCATCTATTGGGATGACCATATGGTTTTTGTTTTTGGCTCTGTTGATGTGGTGTATTACATTTATTGATTTGGGTATGTCAAGCCATCCCTGTATTCCTGGAATGAACCCCACTTAGTCATGATGTATAATCTTCTTGATGATTTGCTGCATTCTATTTGCCAGTATTTTGTTGAGAATCTTTGCATCAATGTTCATTAGTGAGACTGGCCTATAGTTCTCTTTGTTGGTTGCATCTTTCTCTGGTTTTGGTATCAGAGTAATACTTGCTTCCAGGAATGATTTAGGGAGTATTGCTTTTTTCTCAATTTCATTGAAGAGTTTAAGGAGTATTGGCATCAAATCTTCTCTAAATTTCTTGTAGAATTCAGCTGTGAATCCATCCGGACCTGGGCTTTTCTTTGTTGGTAAGTTTTTAATTACATTTTCAATTTCAATAGCTGATATTGGGTTGTTCAAAATTGCTATATCTTCTTGGTTGAGCTTTGGTAGTTCATATATTTCTAGAAATCTGTCCATTTCCTCTGTGTTTTCCACTCTATGTGAGTAGAGATTTTCCAAGTAGGTATTCATGATCTTTTGAATCTCCATGGGATCTGTAGTAATTTCTCCCTTTTCAGTTCTTATTGTGTGAATTTGGGTTTTTTCTTCCTTTCTCTTGATAAGGTTAGGTAGGGGTTTGTCAATTTTGTTTATTCTCTCAAAAAACCAGCTTTTGATTCATTAATTCTTTGTATTGTTTTTTTAGTTTCAATTGCATTGATTTCTCCTCTAATCTTTACAATTTCCTCTCTTCTATGAGCTTTGGGTTTAGCTTGCTCTTCTTTTTCTAGAAGCTTGAGATGGAGCATTAGGTTGTTTATTTGTGCTCGTTCTGTTTTCTTGATATGACAATTTATTGCTATATATTTCCCTCTTAAGATTGCTTTCATTGCATCCCACAGATTACAGTATGTTGTTTCTATATTTTCATTGAATTGTAGCTATTGCTTTATTTCTTCTTTAATTTCATCTGTAGCCCACTAGTTGTTCAAAAGGCTGTTATTTAATTTCCATGTATTTATGCAGGTTTTACAATTTCTTTTGCCATTAATTTCTAATTTCAGTGCACTATGGTCAGATATTATGCATGGTATGTTTTCAATACCTTTGCATTTACTTAAGAATGTTTTATAGGATAATATATGGTCTATTTTGGAGAATGTCCCACGTGCAGCTGAGAAGAATGTGTATTCTAATGTGGTTGAGTGGAACACTCTGTAAACTTCTACTAAATCCAATTGCTTACAGGTGTGATTCAGTTCTGTTATTTCTTTGCTAACTTTTTGTCTAGTTGATCTATCTATTCGTGACAATGAGCTGTTAAGATCTACTGTTATAATTGTGTTCTTGTGCATTTGGTTTTTCATGTCCATTAGTATCTGTCTTATACAGTTGGGTGCTCCTGTATTTGGCGCATATATATTTATAATCTTTAGTTCTTCCTCTTGAATTTTTCCACTAACAAGTATGTAATGACCTTCTCTATCTCTTCTAATCAATTTAGGTTTGAAGTTCATGTTGTCTGCAAATAGAATTGCTACCCCTGCTTTTTTCTGGGTTCCTGTTGCATGGAATACTATTTTCCATCCTTTGACTTTTAATCTATGAGTTTCCTTTTGGGTCAGATATGTTTCTTGTATACAGCATATTGTGGGATCCTGTTTCTTGATCCATTCTGTCAATCTATTTCTTTTTATAGGTGAATTGAGGCCATTTATATTTATGGATATCACTGATATGTACTGGCTCGACTTTGCCATGTTATGTTCCAGTTGTTTCTTTCTGCTTTTCCTCTTATTTAATTGCTTATCCTACCTGGTGGTTTCTTTTTGTTGTTGTTTTTGGGGATCGTGGTCATTTTTATCTCTGTCTAGTATGTCTTTCAGTACTCTTTCTAGGGTTGGTTTGGTGGACATGAATTTCTTCAGTTGTTCTTTGTCATGGAAGTATCTTATTTCTCCATTAAATTTGAATGAAAGTTTTGCTGGGTACATCAGTCTGGGTTGAAGGTTGTTTTCTTTCAGGGCTTGAAATACCTCACTCCCAGCTCTTCTTGACTTGAGGGTTTGTGCTGAAAAGTGTGCTGTGATTCTAATGGGCTTTCCTTGATAGGTGAGCTGTGTCTTTTCTCTGACAGCTTTTAGTATTCTGTTTTTATGCTGTATGTCTGAGATCTTAATTATTATGTGTCTGGGTATTGATTTATGTTGATTGTGACTGTTTGGTGTTCTACATGCCTCACTTATCTGCATATCAGATTCTTTCCCCATGTTTGGGAAATTTTCTGCTATTATTTCTGTAAATACTTTATGTATATCATTTGTCTGGACTCCTGTATCTTCGCTAATGCCCGTTATTCTTATATTGTTGCTCTTGGCATCATTATGAAGCTTCTGGATTGTCATTTCATGCTGCTTTGTTATTTTAAAAGTTCTATCCTTTCCTGATCACTAACTGTGATCCTGTCCTCAAGGTCTGAAATCCCATCCTCAGCTTCCTTTAGGCGGTTTTGCACACTTGCAATAGAATTTTTTGTTTCTTGGATGTCTCTTTGAGTTTGCTTCATATGAATTCTGCTTGTTTTCTATATTGTTCACTCAAAGTTTCAATCAGTTTCCCATGCTCATGTACTTTTTTCTCTAGTTCTTCTTTAGCTGCATTCAACAACTCCTTTCTAAAGTTGTTATTTCTATCTTTACATGGGAGAGTACTTCTAATTTGATTTCCTCTATAGCCTGATGCAGTTGTTTTTTTATTTCACTCACTATCTTTTCAGAGATTCCCGGTGTGTTACTTTTGGGGTCCTCTATTTCAATGTCTCCTGTACTTGCTTCTGGTGAACTAAATGTTTGAGACTGCATTTTGCTTTTTTGTTTTGTCATTTTCACTCTGCCTGATGTTTTCTATGTGTAGGAGGGAATCACACACACTCTTTTCAGACACACTAAAGTCTTACAGTTAGTTGGAGGGGATTTTATTACTGGCCCTATTTATCCCCTGTACACCTCTATTTTAGGGAAATACTCACCACACTGATACAATTAATCCACTGTAGTCCAAGGTTCGCCACCTAGGAGCAAAGTTCCAAATTTTTTCATACTAACTGGAGCCTGCTGAGATCTTCTGATGTTCCAGGTGGGAGGGTGGGCCAGCTGAAGCAGTCCAGGGCAGTTTTTGGTCTTGGGTGGGCCTCCTCTATGTTCCTGGTGGCAGGGCGGGCCCACAGTGGAGATTCCAGGCAGCTTACTCCTGATGCGGGCTTCTGCCCTGACCATCTGTTTTAATTCACGCATGTCTCTTGGAAGTTTCACCACTGATTTATCAAAGTAGTATATATGATCTATAGTTATTGCCTCACAATAAATTCTTAGGGGTAGAACGCTTGGATCATGGATGGTAAAAAGTGTGAAGACAGCTCAAGACTGTTAGGAACAAAACATGCTCGCTTGCTATCCACAGGTTCTCCTTAGCCACTGTTTGTTTGACTGCAGTAATTAGTGTCTAGATTTGGAGAACATTTCTGTGGTCATTCGTTACTCTCTTCTGTTCCCTTGTCAGCTCACTCAGCAGTACAAAATCAGGGTTCAACCCAGGTTAGCAGGACCAGTATGAGTGGTGCATTATTTAATGTGTCTCCCAAAAGTTCACATGTTGGAAATTTAATCTTCAAATTCATATATTAATGGCTCCTCAAGCAAGGACTTTGGGTGTTAATGAGGGTTAGGTGAGGTTGGGAGGGTGGAGCTCCCATCATGGCATGGGCGGCCTCGAATTTCTGCTTCACTTAGAGGAGAAACCCAAGGTAGCACCTTGCTCTGCCCCCTGCCAGCAAAGCCTTCTGCCATACTGAGATCCAGCAAGAAATCCCTCATCAGCTGTTGACCAGATGCTGGAGCTGTTCTTAGATGCCTGAGTCATGCTCTTGGTCTTTCCATCCCCAGAACTATAAGCCAAATAAACTTTTTTTCTTTATCAATTACCTGACCTCAAGTATTTTGTTATAGAAACAGAAAACAGACAGACTGGTGATGTGAAATACAGGAGTTGTTACAGACACAGGACTCTGCACAATTATTGAAGAGCCATGTATAGTGTAGAAAAGAGATTGGTTGGAGGGTCAGAGAGAGATTCCTGTCCAGGGACCATGAAAGGGAGCTGTCGCACAGGAGCTCTGAAGTTGGCGGAGGTCAGTAGCACAAGCAACTGGGAAGAAGGCTGGGTGAGAAGCAGAGGGCAATAGACAGATGGAACGTGTGAGGACAGACTGGAGTCTGTTTCTCTCTCACTGTGTCTGACCGGGGCGGTGACCAGCTGAAGAGAGCATTTTGCTATGAAGCTGTACATATGCCTGACCCAGGAGAAGCAGAAGGAGGTGATCCAGAGGCAGCTGAGGGAGCTGTAGACCCTGTGGTTGGCCCATGCTAGGAGACAGGCGGCAGACCAGGCTTGCCCTGAACTACTTCCGAGCTACAATGCCTGCTGTTTAACCTGAGGCTTCCAACTTCATTCAACTTTCCTCAGCTTGGGTCCATAAGCAGAAGGGACTTTGGGGAGGCTAGTTCTACCTGGGATAAATTGACACAGAATAAAACCACTGTGCTGAAGGACCGACTCAGTGCCAGCACAGGCAAGTGAGCCCTAGTAAATCTGCTGAGTGTGTACTGCTGCCCAAGAAAGTGGAGAGAAGGACTTGGGGAGGAGCAGAAAAACTAGAGTAAGAGTAAAAGCTTTCAAAAAGGTAAAATCATATTCACATTAAGGATAAAATTCTACAGAGAAATTTTACACTTTGGAGTCCATTAATCACTGAACCCAATATCTTGAGTATGTTATTAAAGGTTTCAATAAGCGAAGCATAGAAGGACCACATGTTTATCTCATTTCTCTGAAACACACTTGGTAAGTATTCTAAGATAAGCTATGTATGTGAGTCTGTGTAAAGGATTTGCGAATATCTTAATTAATAATTAGAAGCCACTACTAATAAAGATCATGCTATCATGAATTTATACAGGTGCAAATTCAAATATGCCTGTAATAGCAGTTTCTCTCCTACAATGCAGAGAATCTACTTTATTGCTATTACGAGGTATTTGTCATATGTTCCAAACATCAGCAATAAAAATTCAGCTTACGAGGGACATTATGCTAAGTGAAATAAGTCAGGTACAGAATGATTAATGCTACATGTTTTCATATAGATGTGGGAGCTAAAAAGTTGATGTCATAGAAGTCTAGAGTAGAATCGTTATCTAAGGCAAGGAAAGTAAGGAGAAGGATGGAGGATAATTGATGGGTGAAGAGCTGTTTGGATAGGAGAAATGACCTCTAGTGTCCTTGGCACAGCATGGTAACTATGGTTGAAAATAATTAATTGTACATTTCAAAACAGTGAGTTGAGCAGACGTTGAATGTTCCCAGCGGGACGGACTTCATCTCGCCTTCTTTTTTTGCCTCTGATGGCCAGAGGGGCTGTGGCTGGCTGAGGGCCGTCGCGCTTTCCCCTCACTTCCCTTGGCTCCTGTGCTGCATCCCTCCCAGGGACAGATTGGGATAAATTGCCTCAGTGTCCTCCTGGGGTTTTAGCAGCTGTGCACCTCTGTCAGGCACAGCATCCCTTCACATTCTGCTGCTCCCTGTGCTGTGTCCGATTTGATGGGAAACCAGCATTAACTTGGCAGAGATCGGGGAAGGATCTGGGCCTATAATTGACATCTCCTATCTCCCCAAGCCCATTAAGCTGCAGCAAACACAGCTAGTCCTCCTGGAGATTCCTGGCTTTGCACCCACCATTTTTTTTTTATTTTTAAAGAGAATAAAACCAACCAACCAACCAAACAAACAAACAAAGCAAACAAACAAACAAAAACCAAAACAAAACAGAATAAAGCCAAGCAAAACAAAACCATGAAAGCGATACAGGACTTCAAAACAAGGTAACAGGGAATCAATTATGATTATAATGTTTTCTCTTGTTACCTTAAAAATAGCTGCCCATACCATCAGACATAATAAAATCAAACAAAACAGAACAGAATAAAACCATTCAAAACCAAGCAGTGAAAGAGATATAGGACTTCAAAACAAGATAATAGAAAATCAACAATGACTATCATAATATATCTTGTTATCTTTGAAATAACTGCCCATGCCATCAGATATAATAAAATCAAACCAAACAAAACAATGAAAATGATACAGTACTTTAAAATGAGATAATAGGGAATTAACAATGGCTACCACCTTTAGAAGGAAATACCCCATAGTTGCCATATTCCTTTTAGTCATCCTCTAAATAGACGCTTAGACTACCGGCTTTAGGTCTGCAAAGCCAATCAAACAATACAGAAATTAAGTTGTTTTTTTTTTTTTACTTTAGTGACTATCATCTCAACCTGTGTTTCTTCAAATGAGACAGTGGCTCATGGGAGTGGGTGGCTTGGCTCTTTGCCACTGGCTTACAGGAAGGGGTTAGCTTCTTCTTGCATTTGTTCCTGGGATGCATGGCTACTGCTGGCTCATAGGAAGGAGTTGGCCTGGCTCATAGCTTCCACTGGCGTACAGGAAAAGATTGTCTTCTTCTTGGTTCTCTTCCTGGAATGCATGGCCGTATCTGGCTCACAAATGTGCACCCACCATTTTTTGTGTAGATATGACAGCTATCAAACAGTTCATATATCCTAGATGTGTCTTGAACACTTGCAGTGTCGTGTATGTGCACACACACTTGAACCAATTTCAGGCTGCACTTGGGTCAGTTGGTGACTTGAATTTGAAGCAACTGCAGGCCTCACATTTCTGGGGTTAGTCTAGGAGGGCTTCTTGTGGTGTATGAATCCCCTGTGTTGCTGCACGTTCTTATAAAATCAATCTTTATTCCAGTGGGCTGTAAATCTGCTTGTGATTTATATCTTGGGTAGTGTGGGCTCAGAAGTTCCTGTAAATCTACTCAGGATTCCTATCTTCACCTTAAAAGAGCAACAGATGCCAGGAGGATTAGCTTTGAAGAGCTCCAGAGACCAACAGTGGATGAAAATCAGCAACAGGAACTAGCATGCAGCATGGCTGACTGGCAGCATCCAGTGTGAGCTGGGATTGAATAGTGATGGCTGGCAGAGATGCAGGCAGCAGTTTAGCCAACAGCATCCAGAATTAGCTGGTGTTGATTCCAGGAGTCATGCTGCCAGCAAAGCTGCACTTTGTCAAGTCATGATTTCTAGCTGAAACGAGCAAAGGAATCTCTTGGCAACACTTAATACAAAGAACTGCTGCTTTGAGTGATGAGTATGTCAAATGCTCTGATATGATCATTACATATTATACATGTGTACTAAAACTTCACACTGTGCTCCTTGAAAATGAACACAATTATATATCAGTTACAAATATTCTTAAAGTCTGCTTCATAATATTAAATAATATAAAATAGTAGTCAACCACTAAATATCCATTTTAGAAAAGACTCCAAATGGAAAACAAACATTCTCAAAGCCTTGTTTTATGGCATAATTTTTATTACAACTGTCCATTCCTTCTTGTAATATCAGCCAAGACAGAAATTCCTGCCTGTAGTACTGACCATTTTTAGATATTTTTCCAAGCATATTTTTTGCTCAATGGTGCTGTGTGTTTTCATGAAAGGATAAGACATTCCTGGTAAAGCTCTAGAAAGGTCTTTTTATTGTCATACTGAGGGATGAGGCAGATATCACCATTGCTTTTAAGTAAGAAACACTGGCCAGAATTCTGCAGAAAATGGCTCTGAGGGTACACTTTCTGGACTGGGAATACAGCTCACTGATAGAGTACTTGTCTGGCATGTGCAAGGATCTGGGTTCAGTTGCCCAGTATTGGGGAAAAAACAAAATAAAAAATGTCTTCCGAGTGATTTTGGGAGCTGCCACCCCAAATGGATGCTGCTGACTCAGGAGTTGACCTGCCATCAGAGCCTGCCTCTTCAGCCTTTCCCACAATCCTATAAGCTCTCTAGATCTTTAAGGGCTCCTTTGGGTTGTAAACAAATTAAGGTCAATGCTGCTGTTAACAGTGAAGGCCCTGACTAATTCAGCAACTGGCTCTGGAATCTGGGTAGAGGAGAATTTTCTTTTCAAACTGTGAGAGTCAACTAAGACAATTTAGATGAAGAATGAGGCAGAAAGCACCAGCCTCCCCATAGTCCTATTTTCTTCCCTCTCCACTTTTGCAGCAATCAGCCTGAACCTGAACTCACTGTTTGTTGCTGAGACTTTCTGAAATGTACAAGAAGCAGCCAGCCATTGTCACGGTCTATTTTTGCCCTTAAAGCAATATTTTTCCCTACACTTCCCAGAAGAGGAAGAAAGTAAAATATCAGGATCACCTACATCTTCTCTCCTGTAGGCCAGAATCTTTTAGATAATCAAAACTCCTCCCTTTCAGCAGAGGACATTATCTGAATAATTTGTTTTTGCTGTGATTGACAGTACATAAAAAGCACTTGAAACTGTGCAAACCACCTTCCGAGATGGATCTGGAGCTGGTGGAGCCTGAAGCTTATGTAATTCAGGGTTTTTTGGGAAGAAAAACAGTATAAAATGTAAAAAACAAAATTAGTTATTATACCAAATACTGTACTTAGAATTGGAAAAGAAATCACAACAGGTACAAATTTTAATAAGCTGACAAATGTCATAAACTTCACTGTGGTAGATTAACTAAGGGTCAGCTTGTAACAACAAACTGAACTGAATCAGCATGCGGAGGGTCTGCCTGAGGATTGTTGCCAACAGCATAAAAAGAGAACTGGAAGGGAAGATGCTGTTGATTCTCCTGGAGAAGCTTGTTACTCTGACTTTCCTGGTATGAACTTGGCTATTCTCATCATTGGAGAAGCTAGAATCTTGTCTGTCACTGAATATGGCTGAGGTTCTTTTGGGGGAAGCTCTGGTCCTTACCTTGAGTGTTACTTCCTGGCTACAGTGCACATCCTTCAACCCGGTGGCACAGTTCCTTCACCCTGACGGCACAGGCCTTCTAGCTTCTGCCACTGGCCTTGGGGACTTTACCAGTGTAAACCCTTTATACAGTGAAAACCCTTGCATAGACATTGTTGTAGGTTCTAGATCTCCAGTTGGGCTCATGGACGACATTGCCATGGGCTCTAGGCCTTCAGCTGGACTCATGCAAGCTATTGCTGTGGGATTCAGGCTCTTAGCTGGGTTATTTAAGTCTCTATTGTGTGGATAGGTCTCCTTCACTCTTTTGCATTTGACTCTTTGGGTGAATGTTATAACATACTATAAATTATGTGTCTTATATTTAATCTTTTCTGTTGTCAATCCTGACTAAAACATTTACAAAATGCAGCAAATAACACAATACATTAGTAAAGGTGTGCCTGAAACATACCTACAATACTACCTCATTTTTGAGTTGTGTTGTATAGTTATTAATCAAATTATGCTGAAACTCTATCCACTGACTGATTAATGCTTATGCATATGAGTTTTATCTTTGGAGCACTGTTTATTTTTCTACCTTCACCCCAGGCCATTTCTGAGCATTGGTAGCAAATTTGTATCCCTTCTCATCAGGCCAAGATGCATCCGATACAATAAAATGAAATCAAACCTCAGGATGCATAAAACATAGGGTCTCACATAACAACTGCTTGTGCTATTATTTTTACTCTATAAACACAAGAATTCTGAAAATTCCATTTTACCCGATTTTCAGCAAACATGAAAAAAATCATTGTATCTACTGTATTATGTGTTCCTCATCAGAGGAAATTTGGCCATATCTGTTCTGCTTACAATCGTACCCACTTGATGATTGGAAGAATTCCTCATGGACAGGCTTCAGGTTGTGTGTATCTCAGTCTTTGTTTTACCTTTGTTACTGTCATCCTGTAGTGGAAAATGGTGTGGGCTCTTTTCATCTGTGGACAGTCCCTGGCCAACAGTGTTCATGCCACCACGGTAGGTGTGTTGGTAGAAGGGTCAGAAGGAATATTCCTGGAAGCCATCCCTACATACACACACACATGGATGTGACTGCAAAATGCACAACTGTGTCCCAAGCTCAACCAAGCTACATGGATCCCCAACTCCTCACTGGTACTTCAGATATATAGCCACCCTAAAGCCACTCTAAAGCTACCTGACGTGGGGGGAAATATGAGGAAGGCAAAAATCAGAGCATTTACAGTGGAATTAACTAGAGATTAAAAATCTCACTTATGTGAACTTTACAAAACACACACTGTGTAAACAGGTCACCAGAACTCCTACCAAGGCCTTGGGAGGATTTATACAATGAGGGCCCTGGAGCTAGAGATTCATTGGCTTAATGGTAAACTTCCCTCTGCCTGTCTTCAGTGTTCTGAAATTTCAACATTGCTGGATTTAAAATAATTAAGATGTAGGTACAGCTTGTCTGAGAGAAGAGATGTACTTTCAATTGTGTTAAACTCTAAAATGGGCTTAACACTTTGTGAGGCTCATTATGCCTGTCAGTGAATATAGTCACTCTTCTCATGGGAAAACTCTCTTCTTATTGTTGATCTTCATTCCGAGAGTGAGAGAAAAGAAGGGCAAGACTTTGAAAGGTCTGAGACTTACCTACCTGCGAGCTAACAAGCTAAGCTGCCCTAGTTCCATGATTAAGGGTAGAGGATCTAAGTCTCCTGTCCCAAAGATAAAGGACTTCCTTACTCCCAGCACACCAGGCAGCATAAAGAGTATACAGTATCAGCCAAGTCCCCTGGGCTGTCACATTAGCCCAGATGTGACAGCCATGATCGTTTAGGCTAAAGATTTCTAGCCCAATGATTTTAAGCCCCTATATTTAGCAATTTAACCCTATACAGCCTATTAATCCATAACAGTAGGCAGTTAACCAGTATAGCTAGAAATTGTCAGAAAGTGTTAGTGATTTGAGTTCCATTTATAGCTGGCATATTGCTATTGCAATGTTTTTATACCTCTTGTAGTTATATTTTTCTGCAGGATATTCAAAACCAAGTCAAGGTGAGACCTGTATTAATTACAATTAATCTCTTTGTATCTATCAAGGTCAGTTAAGTCTTCTCGGGATTTACCCTGGAAACATGTATAACATCCCTTAGTTCTTTAATTAGTGCTAGCCGTCTGTATGAGTCACAACCACTGTTTGACCAGTTGGGTTGCTTTCTGTGGAAGCTTGGGTGACTTTTCTCTTTTAGTGATTTACTTTAGATACACTATACAACACTGATCACTTTCCTCTGTGGTCCCACAATCTCCTTGGTCAGTAGTCCGGGGACTCACTGAGTTGAAGGATGTCACAGCAGAAGTTCTTTTACTTTCTGGGTCCTCACTGACCTTCCAGGGCTGGGGCCAATATATTAGCTGTCCTCCTAGCCCATCCATCGTTCTAGTTTCTGGTCTCTAAACCTCAATCATTGAACATCTAAAAAGAGAGGGTTAATGACATTACATTGTAATGGGAGCAGTGAGCTTAATATAATACAAAATAGAACCATTATTTCCTGCTAACCATGGATGTTTTAGTAGTTGAATCCCTGTAGAATGTTAACAGATAATAGTTATATATTTTACACAGAAAATTAGAAATCTGAAACATACATTTTGTTGTAATATGACAATCATTATGACATTTTTGTAACATACCTAAATTTCTATTTTGACATAAAATAGCTCTTTCAGTCAGTCTTTCCTATCTAGTACATAAGAAGATTTTACCTAACTTGATGATCTTCAGTGGAAAGTCATTGAAGAAATCTGTGACATTGTCTGGACTATTAATGTCAAGGAATCTTTAAGTATAGTGGCACATACATAGCATATACATCACATAAGTTTTTGTTAAAGGCAGAGGTCTGAAACTGAAAGAAAAGTCTATCACCATAAACAATCCCTGTTTTAAATTTTGGAAGACCTGTACATCTGGAGGCATGAATACATTTAATGCACACTAAAGTTAATAACAATTGTTAGAGCCATAGGAAAGCCTTTGTACCAGAGCATTTTTAAATCAAAAACCTTATTGTCTAGAAAACTCAATCTTTTGATGATGACTAATATAAACATATCACAATAATATATTTTAATAACATTTATTTGAATGTCTCCCATAAGGCAATAGAGCTCATTGAGGCTTCCTGTTAATAAACAAATGTGGAGATAACTTCTCAGGCAGCTGCTCCTTTATTCACCAAAGGGAGCCCTGATCAATAATTTTCCAAGCCCAAAGGGTCCCCATTTAGTTACTCTAAATTTCTAATGACCTCTGAGAAAGCAGATTTTGATATCATATTTACCAGCTGGCAACAAAGATTGAAGCATGCATTTAAATCTATAACCCAAATTAACTTTTGAACAAACAATCCAAAAAATGCAAAAGCAAAAAAATTTTGAGATAAAATAAAAAAACAGCTGTTAACTTATTGGACAAATGGACAAACATGTACAGAGCTTAAAAACTAGAACAAACAGTCAAACATCTTACAAAATCAGAATGCACTCAAATATATTTTTGACCAAATTGAATTATAATAACTCTTACAATTTTAGAAGTTTGTAATTATAAATGGACTAGTCAGACTTTCTGGTCAATTAGTAGAGATCTCTTACAAGAAGAATTTGGAAGGAACAAAATCTTTAATTAATCTATAATTAATGTATATTTTTGTATTTTATTTATTTTTTTAAAAAAATTTTTTATTTAAAGAGAAAAAAACATGTAAAGGGTAGAGATAATACAGAATTTCAAAAAAAAAGATAAACAGTAAGAAATCACTAGTTGATAAATTACATATTATCCTCTTAGAAATAGTTGTTCAAGTTACAAAATTAAATCTACATACGAAGTAGATATTCAAACAGTGAGACTGTAAACAGCTACGCATGCATGAGTCTCTACATGTATTTCTATACTTTCTGTATTAGAGGGAAAAACAAAACCTAGCAAAACAAAACAAAACCAATTCCTATAAAAACATGAAACCAAAAAGTCATACAAAACCACAGTACAAGGTGATCTACAGTGCTTACTGTGTTTTTTCTTATTATCTTCAATAGAATTGTCTATATCATCAGGCATAATTGAATATAGCAGTATAACTGAATACAGTAGTATATAACAATATTAGTAAAAATAAAACATTGTAGACAGTACAAAACTTCAAAGGTAGGTAATAAACTAGAGTGGATATTATAATGAATCTTGTCATCTTCAGTGCAGTTGCCTATACTCTCAGACTTGATACTGTCAATCATAACAGCTTTGAATAAAATCTATCAATACAAAACAGTGATCTAACAAATCAGATTTGATTACAATCAGTCATGGTAAAACAGTGTGGGTTATACATAACTTTAGATTAAGTTAATAGGATATTAAGGATGATTACTGCACTATATCCTGTTATTTTCAGGATAACTGTCTGTGCCCTCAAATCTAGTACAGGTACAATGGAACAGAATATAAGACATCTAAGCAGAGTGGTGTGTGTAATGTGGGTTTTAAATCCTGGTACACTATTAACAATATAGTGTATCAAGGCCGTCTATGTTAGAGATTCTAGCCATCTTTCTCTGCCTCATTTCTGCTACACTCCTTCTCTGCCTTTGTTTCTCTACTTTTTTCCTTCATTTTACTGCCTGCCCCACTCATTGAGGCCTTTCTACCACTGTTCCTAAAATCCTGGTATTTTTTCTCTCTCTGTAGAATGTCTTTCAGTATTCTCAGTAGGGTTGGATTGGTGGTCACAAATTCCCCCAGTTCCTCTTTGTCATGGAAGCATCTTGTTTCTCCATTAATTTCTAGTGATAGCTTTGCAGGGTACATCAATCTGGGCTGGAGGTTATTTTCTTTCAGGGCTTGGAATACTTCGCTCCAAGCTCTTCTTGATCTGATGGTCTGTGTTGAGAAGTCTGCTGTGATCTTGATGGGCTTACCTTTATAGGTAATCTGTTTCTTTTCTCTGACAGCTTTTCATATTCTGTTTTTACATTGGATTTCTGGTATCTTGATTATTATATGTCTGGGTATAGATCTGTTTTGGTTGTAGGTGGCTGGAATTCTGTATGCCTCACATAATTGAATGTCATTTTTTTCTCCTTAATTATTTCCATGAATAGCATTTGTCATTTGCCTGTTTGTATTCCTGCTTCTTCATTCACATTTCTTACCCTTAAATTTTAGATTCTTTTGTCATCTTCTAGCCTTTGTATTGTTACTGCCTATTTTCTTGTTCTTTTAAAGAGATCTTTCCTTTCATGATCACACATTGCAAACTTGTCTTCAAGTTTTGATAGTCTATCCTTAGTTTCTTTTAAGGAGTTTTGCCAGCTTTCAATGGAGTTTTTAATTTCCTGGTAATCTCTTTGAATCTGCTTCATGTAGTCTATATTTTCTTTATATTCATTATAGAATGTTCCTCTCCTTTTTTTGTGTTCCTCCCTTCTTCCATCTATGTTTTCCTGAGAGATGCTTCCTGAGAGCATTTCTTTTATTACTCTACTCATATCTTGCTTTACCTGATTTAATATTTCAGTTTCGAGCTTGTCTGCAAGGTTCTGAAGATATCTCTTAATGTCTATTGAAGCCATGTGTGATGTTGCATGTTTGTCACCCTCAGTCTTCCTTGTTTTTCCCTCTCCTGGATCTGTGCTCTCAGGGTTCTGGGCTGGGGGCCTCCTCTTGCCTCTTTCTCCTGTCATGGTCCTGGCCTCCTCCACACAGGTGTACAGTGGAGGTCCCAGCCCCCTTCCCTGTTGGCCACGGTTCCTCTGAAGCACGCTGGTGAGGGACCTCTGCCCTGTCCTCATTGCTCTTGTCACTGAGGTATAAGCAGCAGCTTCATATGCCGGCCCCTCCCCACCAGGCCAGCCAAACTTCAGGGGCCTTCACCAGGTTAGTACATGCTAGGCACAGGGAATTGATTTGGGATGGCTCTTTGGGTCCCAGCCAGGGCACCACCCAGTCCAAGCAAATCACACTAATCTGCTCTGGGGAGGAAGCAACCACTGTCACTCCCAGTTCAGGCTCCTCCTGCCCAATTCCAACATGTCGCCCATTTGGTTGCACCCTTCCCGTGTGTGGGGGGGTCTCATTCCCAGCACTGACCATGGATTAATGAAGGTCCCTTTGCTGGCTCTGCTCTCTGTTGGGCTCACCAACCCCTGACTTCAGCACAGCTGTGGCTTCTGTGAGTGGCTGCGGGAATGAGTTTGGGCAGCTCTGCCTGCCAGCGCAAATTTGTGAATTCAGGCCAGCGCAAACTTGGCGGGTATGTACAGTAATTTTAGCTGTTCCAGTTTTAGCCCCAAGACTGCATGTTTGATGAGGTTTTTTACATTTTAATTTCTTCCTGAGTCAAGAGGATCTATCTCCCTCTGTCTGGGTCTCTCCAGGATATTTTATTCTGGCATATGAGTTGTTTCTCCCAGGAGGCTTTGTATTTTGTTGCTCACTGATCAGCCATCTTTACTTCCACCTCTCTATTTTTGTATTTTATTTTGTCTTAAGAATACTGATAACTTTCATGTCCCTTTCTTTCATGTCACTTTCAGCTCAGTTATCTGTATACACTCTGTCACTCACCTATTCAGATCTTTGATTCCCATTTTTGGTTACCATTTCCTGGGAACCCTGAGTCAATTCCTTTAAGTGGCCCCAGATCAAGACTAGCACCATCCTTGTCTACCAGCTTTGGCCTGGTCTCTAAGGCATCACTGCCATAGGACTGAGCATTAGCTTCTTAAAAAGTGGAATCAACCCCTTCTTCAGATCCATGCCCATGATACAACTGGACAGCACGCTCTGGTACCCAGATAGGCCATTTAGCATTCTCCAGAAAGACACCAGAAAACCCTCCAGCCCACATTAACACTTGGCTGGCTCCCTTCCATTGTTCAGTATGAAGATCTTTCCAAAGCCCTTCCTAACTTTGTTTCCTTTACCTGGTTGAATTGTCTTTCTGCTGCTGTAGCACCATCCTTTGTAGGACTTAAAATGTTAATAGTATATACTGCCAAGTGACATCTGTTATGAGGTGTTTTGAAAAGAAGGAGTCCCTCTTTCATTCTGAGTAACTGAATTTTGAGTATATGGTGAACATGTTCAACAATTCCTTGACCTTGATAAGGGAAATGACCTGTGATAAGTGAAATATGAAAAGTTTTGCAAAACATTTGGAAAGCAGCATTTGTATAAGCTGGGCCATTGTCCATCTTAAGTGCCTGTGGGCAGCCAAGGGTACTAAAGGCAGGCAGTGAGCAACGACATGTTAAGCTGCTTCAACAGTGCAGGCAGAAGCAAAAACAAATCCTGAGGAAGTGTCCACTAAAACGTGGACCCTGCATAAAGAGCCAAACTCAGGAGCGTGAGTGACATCCATTTGCCAGAGATGACGGGTGTAATCCTTGGGAATTAACCTCCCTAGTGAGTGAGGGAAGATGTATGAGGAACATTGCTTAATGATTTATTGATTTTGTTCCCTGATTAAAAGAAACTATTTACACAAGGCAGAAGCATTTTGATGGAAGGTGGCATGGAGGCAGAAGCCTATTGAACGGTATCTGAGGGAGCAATAGTGACAGTAGCCAGCATCTGTCTGCTGCAGCATTTCTCTCAATGAGAGGCCCCAGAAACTAGGAATGGGAACATAAATGATAAAAAAACAAAACAAAACAAAGCAAAAAACAAAAAACCCCAAACAAACAAACCCCCAACCAACCAACCAACCAACCAACCAAAAAACCACAAAAAACCAAACCAAACCAAAACAAAAGCAAACAAATAGGGGACATGGCATGACCAAGTTGCAAACTGGAGTGTGCAAAACAAAGGAAAAGACCCTTCTGGCCGCTGTGTATAGTGGCAGCTCCAATGCAGTGCACACAGCTCAAACACAAGCACCGTCTGCAAAGAGGATAGTGGGAGTGGATGAGTAGTCTTGCAAGGCCCATATAACAGCCTGCAGTTCAGTCTTTTGTGCAGAAGAAAAACCCTATCCTATATTCTGGTGCCTGGGGCTCCCACTTGCCACTCCTGCCTCTGGCTGTGGCTTTGCCTTGTCACCAGGGTGCGCTCCATCTCCAACACTCACCTCCCCAGGGAATGTGGCAGTGGCCACCTCTGCAGCTCCAGCTGTCATCATTTTTTTTTTTTTTTAATTTGGGCTGCTGCAGCTCCCGTGGGCTTGAGCCTTGTGCAGCACATGTGCCATGGCTTGGACGGCCCTCAGTTTAAAGGCCTGGTGGGGCCTGGTGGAGACTGTGCTGCAGCTCTTGGGAGGGAGGACTGGCCAGGCTTTCACCCTTCTGCCTGCCCTTCGTGTGACAGTGGTGCATAGACATCAACTCCCCAGTGCAGGCCCCCTGAGTTACCCACAGCACCGAGTTTGACCCACTCCACCAAGCCAGGCAGGGCCATGCCAGCTCAGGGAAGCTCTTCAAGCTGTAGCGTCCCCACCACTTGACAGTGCCAGGACAGGCCCTGCTGGAAGTCTTGTGGAATAGGCTGGGCTTCCACTTCAGTGTTGGATCTACACTCACTTGCCCAATGATACCCTCACTTGCACTTTGTACAGATACGAGAAGGTTTTGTTGAAGCGACAGAGAATGGCTGTGCTGCTCTCACAGGTGCAGCAGAGCAATTTCAGCAAGATGTCCCTCATGCACATGGCTGAAACTAGTAATCTTGCTTTTTCCTTTTGCTCTAGGTTGTGAATGAATAACCTGAGTGATACTTGTTACCTAGGTAGCCTCTTGTACAGACGAGGGACCAATGTCTGTATAAATCTGAATTTTCTCAGACAACCTAGCCCATTGTACATGGGCTCCCAAAGCCTCTTTGTAGTATTTATTTGCATTTGCAAAGGCTGACTATTGAACAATTAACTTGATAATCTGCTTTAGGAAGGGTGAAAATCTCAGCCCGTGACACAGCAAAATTTCCCTGAACTGATAAGGCAGATGTAGCCACTTGTGCTGCAGTTAATGTTACAGGTTTTATTTCAGATGGCTGTAAAGCTAAAGCCACAGTGAAACACTCCTCTAGTGGGGAAAAATCCTTTTTTTGTCCCCCACAGCTCTTTTCTTATCTGATTGAGCAAAGCTGGCGAGTTCAAGCTCTATGGGGGAAAAGGATGTTGTTCTGCCATCTTCTTTTCCACTTGGGACTTGGTTTTAAAATATTGCTCTGAGCCAAATCCTCTGTGGTCGTCTCAACAAGCATATGACCATTGAGACCCTCACTGATCCAGGTCCATAACAAAAAGGTGAATACAGAAATGAGGATTACAACAAGCACTTCTATGTGCAGCTGTTGCCCCCATGAGCTTGTCTTTGCCACATGTTTTACACCTGATGAAAACAGAATCAGTGCCCCCTCCCCCCGCAGGCTGCTTCGGAGCCGGTGTCGTTCATGCAGACCCTTTCAGAGGTGTTCTCTCACCTGTTATTTCTTCGTACACCATCTGTGTCCAGATGCCAATATGCTGTGTCCAGCACAGCTCTTGAAGTTCGCAGGGGAAGGATAGTGGGAGGATGAAGAAATAAAGATAAGATTCAGGATACAGAAAGCTGAAATCAGGTGGAGCTCTTGCTCCAGATGGGAGGAAAGGAACTGCTCAGCCACCACAGTGCAGTTATGTCAATGTCACGTGCCACCCCTCTGCCTAGCAACTTGTTTGTATGGCAGTCTTGGGGTGCCTCGTGTTTCTGAGCTGGAGTAGTTTGATCAATTGGCTCACTTCGGGTGCTCTTTGTTCTTGGGACCCGCCACGCTCCAGCCTCCATGTGTGATCCACCTCCAGCTTCATCTGCTCCTTACAAAGATGGTGCTACATAAAACACCCTGTGTTTTCCTGTTCACCTAAAGTCATCATCTAAGAAGAATATACAATGAGGCATGAAAGAACTCTTTGATTTCCCTGTAGGGTCAAGGAACATAGTCCCCAGATATTAGTGCTTCTCTAATCATTTATGATCCTCATGTCTCTAAAGTGATTCTATTCTTTAATTTAAAAAAAACACCCACTTTATAGTCATGTGAACTGTCTTTTGTGTTGGTAGAACCCTTAAGTTGATTCTTTGCTTCATGAACTAGAACTTATTTTTATTGTTTTAATCTTATGTTTGCCGACGGTTCTGGGTTCAAGCTTCAGTTCTGCCACTAATTTGTGACGTGACCCTAATTACATTACTTAACATTTCTTGGTCTCAGCATTTCAAACCTCTGGGAGAAATTGGCCTAGATAAATGTTGAGGCATTAAAAAAAAGAAAAGAAAAGAAAGTTCTGGGGATGTAGCTCAGCGTGAAGGTGGTGGGTTCAATCCCCAGTCCTATAAAAAATAAAAATCAGCCAATATTTATTTGAAAACAACAAATACTTATTTAGAATAAGAAAAAGATTCCAGGCCACTACAAATTTAAAGCAAGCTAGAAGTCAGTCTCTCTTGGGGGTGTGAACAGAGTCACCGTCTAAGGAGCACCTTCCTGTGCTGGGAGCTTCTGCCTTGTGACCTGAGGCCAGGCTCCCTTGGAGGATGGGGCCCCCAGGCTTACGTGCCTCCTTTAGACAGCCATGGCCACCTCCAGCTTTCTCTGGGCTTCATTCAGTGTGCACCCCAGTTCTGAGGATGGGAGGAAGCCTTGCTTGTGGATGAAAGCACCCACCAATGAGAGGCTGGGTGTTTCCGGGGGATTAGCCCCCTCTCTAGAAATTAACTAACTTCTCTGAGCTCCCGTGGAATCGCCGGACTCGAAGGCTTGCTTCCAGGGACTCTGCAGGAGGCCCCCCTTCCAGGGTGCTGTGCTCGCAGACAGGCCTTCCCCTGCTCTGGAGCAGGCTTCCTGGCCACTCGGCAGCTGTGACTCCTGTGACATTCCATTTCATAAACGGCATTTCCTTAAGACTCTGCCATACAACGAGATGAGCTGATAATGTGTTCTTAAAGTACTTAAAGAGAGTTAGAGACACAAGTGAGGTCGCCTGCGTTAAATGTTAGGTGGAGCCATTGAGGTTGTGCGTTAAGATTTTTGGCATTTAAGTAAATGACTAGTGAGGGAAGAGGCACCATTAAGTCACCTGGGATGCGAGTCCTGCGAGCCACGGTGCCGTGGGGCCTCGCGGCTGATTTCCAGGGCTCACTGCCTGCAGGAAGAGGGCGCCCCTCTCTGTCTTCTTCCCGGTCCTCCTGGGGTCCTGCCCCGAGGCGGGGGAGGCTCGTGCTTTTGGTGACTGTGGGAATGGCTAGCAGGAGTCCGGGTTCAGCGGGGCGCGCAGAGTAAATTCTATTGGAGTTGGGGTCACTTAGAAAAGCTAAATATTCTTGTAGGATACAAACACATTTTTTTTTCTGTTTTCCTTTTTTGAATTAATTGTCCTCCTTTAGGTTTTTTCATTTTTAATTAAATGACTTTTTATCAAATTGTATCTGAATGTCATTTTAAAATCCAAATATATTACCAGGGCCTTAAAAAAAATCTCTCTTTTAACTTTTCTACTATAAAAGTGATGTATTTTAATCGAAGAAAATTTATAAAAATGAAAAGGGTCTAAAGGGAAAAATTTAAACCTAACATACCTTTTATAACACCCCAAACGATAACTTCACCTCTAATTTTAAACTCAGGACACATCAAAGCTGTATGCCACGTGCATATGATTGAGGAATTAATTTGTATGGTATACTTATGCTAAATAAAAGATTTTTGTGGCTGTGTGCACTTTAAGCTTTTTATGTCTTACCATACTTAGTATTCCATACATTATACCGCGGTATCCGAACATCTGTTACCGGTCATCAGCATATCTGAATTCTGGAAGTGTAGATAGTCCCATACTTCTTGTTTGTCTTCTTCCCTTTGTATACAATTGAAAAGTAATAACATTTAATTCATAATGCATATTTTTCAACTTAAATAGTACTAAAATTTCCCATCTGTCCCACCCAAGACACTTTTGAAAAACCTTTAACTGTTTATTTCAGTACTTGGTGCTGCTTAGCTAAACACTATGTTACTGTTACATTGTGTTCTTTGATTTATTGATTTTAGACTTTTTTATTGTTTGTAAATCCTAAGAGGGTTTAGCTGTCCTGTGCTGTGTCTCCTTCCTACTTCTTACTACACGTACTTTATTCTTTCTTCCTGTTTTATGTGTATCAAAATGCTTCAAATAAAACCAATAATCAGTATTTATATTATTACATCAGCTATTAGAGATAAACAATATGCTATGACTATATCCCATAAGGTCTGTTGTACATTGATGCTTCACTTTCTAAATAATCAAATATATATATATATATATATATATATATATATATATATATATGTTAGAAAATGTACCAATAATGATTTTGCTCTGAGTCTTTCATGCTTCAGTTCCAAAGTGGACCAGCTGTCTGACCATGGGCATCTCGAGGTTCCTCTTGGCACCATCCTGAGACATGTCTGTGCCATTCTCCTGATGGACCCTTTTTCCTGGGTCCCCTGTCTTCATTATTAGCTTAGCTCCTGCTAAGCTACCACAGGCTACCTATAAGGCGAACAAATCACCTCACCTCTCTGCCCAGTGTCTTCATCCATAAAGCGGAGGGGAGGTAATGACTGCATTCTCCTCCTGGGACAGAGGTGATGAGGAAGCCAATTAATAGTCTTAAAGCATTTGAATAGTATCTGTGCAGGAAGTGATTATATTATTCTGTTAAGACATGTCTTCCTTTAGCTTCCTTGTAGTCTTACAGGAAATAGTTTTGAGAAGATAACTAAAAATAATCCTTTCCTCATTTTCCTTGCTCATTTGACTAGAGAGTTCTAAGTTGAGGACACCTTTCATTGAGCATTTTGGCCATAGTGTTCCACATTCTATCAAGCCGATGCTATCTGACAGCTAGTTCTCTGCGTAGGAGTGATTATTTTTGTCCTGGAGTTCAGTGTTGGAATTCCACTCTGGTGGAATTCATTAGGCTAAGCACTGTCAATCTGAAATACTTTGCCATCATTTCATAATTATTCATAATTTCATCCTCTATTTTCTCTGTTCTCTTTCTAGAACTTCTGTTCATTGGCTATGTGACTTCCTGGATTGATTCTCTCAAAGACTTATCTTTACCCTTCTTCTAGCCCACTGTGTGTGTGTGTGTGTGTGTGTGTGTGTGTGGTACATCTTGGGAAATTTTCATAACTTCATCCTCTAATATATCTGATGAATTTTGCATTTAGCAGCCTTTGAAGTTGCCCTGATGCATCATTTTTTACACAACTTAAGATTTTCCTGGTTTCATTTCCTCTGTCACTACTCCTTTTATCTCCTTAAGTTACAATTACACAAATATTGAGACTCACACATGTGTTTTATATGGCAACTGCAGCAACAACTGGAGTAATTGTGTATAATTAACTTAAGTGCTGAGGCTTCATAGAGAGTGTCTCCACCCCAAGGGGAGTCTGAAGAAGCTAGATATGTCAGATTCTCCCTAGGAGGTGTGAATACCTGCAGAGTGTTTGCTGTTCCTTCCTTCTGGTTGACCTGACATCTGAGGAGTCAACTTTGGTAGGCATCAGGAGAGCTCAGCATGGAGGTCTGCATAGATTTATTGAGGAGATTGCTGAAGAGTTTATTCTCTTTACAGAGAGGCTAGAGAAGGAGGCAGACTGTGGATGGCAGGATTCCTGAGACATTCCTCCAGCCCCTGAGGGAGGGAAGAAGGTACTTGGCATGACAGTAGTTGCAAAAATTGTGCCTGAGGTTCGAGGGTTACCTTGAGTATTAGGCTTATCTAGAGAAACAGCCAGTGGACTGTATGTTACATACACACACAAAGAGAGACACATGGGCAGTGAGTTGTTATGAGGACCTGGCAGTGAGTTGTTATGAGGACCTGGTTCATATAATTATGCAGGAAGGCTTGAGATGTGCAGCATGAACCAGCAAACTGGAGTCTGGAGAGTAGATAGTTAGTTTCAGTCTGAAGTTCAACAGGCTCATCCCCAGAGGAGCCAACGCTACCATTAAAGTCTGAGTCAAGACAGCCCTGTTCACAGCTTCTGGGTAGGAAGGATGTTCTGTCACTTGTAGGAAAATCAGTCTCTCTGTTTTATTCAGGCCTTCAACTGATCAGACAAGGCCCAGTCACACCAGGGAGGGCCATCCATGCCTGCTTCACTTGGTCTACCAATCAAATGTCAATCTCATCCACAAATGCCCTTACAGAAACACATCAGAAAAAAGTTCAGCCAGATGTCTGGATGCTTCACAGCCCAAGCAAGTCAGTACACACAACTAACTGTCATACAGTGGAATCTAGGGCAAAGCCCTGGATGGCTTTCAGAGGTACTGATGGTTCAAGAAATGAAGCCAGTCTTCATGAGGTTGGAGGTGCTGGGTGAGTCTTTGACCCACCCAGTACCCAGCAGGGCTGGTGCCAGATTCCATCATAGAGGGGGACATTTAGGCAAGGAACCAGATGGGAAGGCAGCCCCCCCATATAGCAGTTGTCACTGGGGGGAACAGGGAGAGGAGAAGCACAACAAGCTCCATGAGTGATCTCTGCTTGGGTGACCCATTTGCCTAACCAAGAGCTCCCTGGGCAGAGGTCTCTGCCACACAGTCCAACAGGTGATGGCAACTTTCGGTGGCTCCTCTGCGTGGGGAGGTAGCAGTGGCAGGCAATAGAGACCACATGCTCCCATATTTATGCAAATGTGTGCACACACATGTGCACAAACCCAGGGGAAGCAGCACTGGGACAGAGAAGAGGGCACGTGAGAAAGCTTTTGTCTTCAGGAGGAGCACACACCCCATGGGACTTTGAGCTGACTGCTAACACTTCCTCATATTTCCTGAACCTCATGGAGCAAATTTTGGTTGGAACCTGAGGTATGTAAATGTTCCGGAGGATTGAGTGCAGCTGACTGGGCTCCCTGCAGCTCTCCTGACAGAATGGGACTGAAAAGGCTGCCAGAGGACACGAACCAGCTCCAGGCTTGCTGTCACTGAACAGAGACTTTTCAACCACACATGTTGACCCAAAAGGATAAAAGCTAATGGGTACCAGCAGACTGCACAGTGTTCCTATATGGCACATGTGCGGAAGCTATAGGAAACTTCTAAATATTCACCTTCGGTCATGGTTCTAACATTTTATTTTTATAATTAGAGTGCTTTTAAGAAATACGATAGCAAAAATAGCTAATCTACAATCTTGGAAGTCGATTAACTGGTGGCCTGTGCATTTGACTGTAGCCTCTGAGGTGGGCCCGTCAGTCAGCCCCGCTTGCCAATGGAGCCATTACTCACCAGGAGACTGCAAAGGGCAGAGCTTGGGTGTGCAGATCAATGCAGACCATTACCACTCCGAAGAAATCGATCCAAAGCTCCCCGACTGATGATGAGCGAGCAGCCCCACCTTGGCATTTAATGCATGTATAGGGCAACTGTAGAATGCATCCTCCAAGCTGGATGTTTGAAGAGTGAGCAGGAATATTAGTGATAATCCACTGCAAACAACCCCAACTGTTTCCACAGCCCCGAGTGCATGCCACCTGCTCTTGGAGTAGAGGTCACTTCAAGGTCAGACCCTTGGGCTCCACATGGGCCACAGACAGTCCATGTTGTGACGCTGAAAAATTACAAAGGCTTTAGGCTAGTGTTACCCAGTAGAAATACAATGTAAGACACACTTGCACTTTAAAATGTCCTAGTAGACACATTTAGAAAAGGAAAGAAACTATGAAATTAATCTTAATAATGTATTTAACTCAATGTACTCATGTGGTTAGCAGAATTCTGGTCCCCAAAGATGTACATGTCCTAATTGTTGCCACCCGTGAATTAGCAACTTTATGTGGTTTTATAGGGATCTGTAGATGTGATTAAGATAAAGCCCTCAAGACAAGGACAGAATATAGATTATTTGGGCCCAAGCTAATGACTGAGTCCTTACAAGCAGAGAATCTTTCCTGGCTGCAGTCAGGGAGATGGGTAGTAGAGGAATGGTCAGTAGGGGGAGGGTTGCTGGCACTGAAGTGGGTAGATCTTGGGCCAAGGGTTATAAGAAGCTGGAAAATGTTTTCTAGAAGCTGGAAAAGGTTTTCTAGAAGCTGGAAAGGCAAGAAAACAATGAGTACAGCTCTGTTAGTACCTGTTCTTAGATCACTGAGGCCCACTTGAAAATTGAACTCTAGGAATGTAGTATAGTATGACTGTGTAGTTTTAAACCCTGAAGTTTGTGGTAATTTGTTACTTGGCAATAACATATGATTGCCATACAATATATTTTCATTTTAACGTTTGATTGTATTAAACTATTAATGAGATACTTTGCATTCTTTAGTTTGTACTAAATCCTCAAGTCCCATGTGTATCTTATGTTAAAAGCACGTCTCGATTCTCATTTCAGACAAGCCCTACCTCACATGTTCAGCAGCCACCACATTCAACGGACAAACACTCCAGGCCCTTTGCTCCCATACTGAAATCCAGGCTTCCCGGTACTGACATATCCCACTGGAGCACCCTTCCAGAGCACCCCTCTAAGGTGGCCCCATTTCCAGCCAGGGGCAGTTTCTGTGAGTGTGTTGGGCACCTACGTGCACATGTGTGGAGGTTTATGCTTGCAGCCAACCTCTTCCTCGAGATCCCTTGTTTCTGTCAGCCTTGGCCCACAGCTGTTGGGAGGGCTGGCTTTTCCTTTGGATCTGCTTTCCCTTGGCCCTGTGTTGGAGCAGCCCCAAGACACCCGAGGCACTCTATGAATGGGACTGAAGAGGAAGGACAGCACTACTGTGGTTGTACGCTCCTGACAAGAGAATTGTCTCCCAGTTCTTCATTAGATCTTGGGGAAATATCGCAACACAGCCAGCACATACAGGGCTTGCTGTAAGGACGTGCAAATGAGGGTACATCCCTGTCCTGGGCTCTCATTCACACAAGGGCAAACACCAGCCTTTGAGTCTCCCTGCCAGTCTTCCCATAAATCACAACCCACAGAGATCATGTCCTGGCTGCAGGACAGGGCAGCTAATTTGTCTGTGTTTAATTTGTTGGCGATCCTTTTCATCAGGAGAAAGCCAGCAGGGGCCAGAGGGCATGATATCCTACCCCGCAGAAGATGCCTGTTAATAATATTAGATGTACAGAAAGGTCACGAGGGACACTTGGTGCTTGCTGAAGGTTATACTACTGTTACAAAGCAAGCAAGAAAACAACACTGCTTCCTTCTCCTTTCCCTGAAAAAGTATAAGCTACCTTGTGCTTATGCCTCTGATTAAATTTCACAGAGAAATGATCCATCACTTGGGCAAATAACTGTACCCTCTACCTGCTTCTCCTAGGTACCTGCTTCTGATTGTAATTCATTTATCTCTGGCAATGCTGTTTTGTGTTTCTGATTAGATTCAGGTGAAAAATAGAGTGATGGCTACATTTATTGATGTATTTTGTTCTGGCACGCTGAGCTGTGGGTGGTTCTGAAGTGCATTGGGGAGCTTTAGCCTCCTAATTGTGCATTTTGCAGGATCCTTTGATACGCAGATGAGCAGTCAGCACCTGAGGTAGGGTTGGGACGCTTCTCTCTGGGGGTGAAGTGGTAGCAGAGTACTGAATGGAGCTACTGAGACTGCAGAAGAATAGGTGGTACAGGGCTTTTCCCTGGGCAGATTATTAGTCTACAGAGAATCATAGGCAGTGCTCTACACACGAATGAAACCCATTCATTAAACTGGGTGTGGGAAATTTTGCCAGGGAAAGTCTAGTAAAAACACCACCATGTTTCTATTTTCAAGCTGCCTTCTGAGCGTTCTCCTTTGACCGTGTGTGTGTGTGTGTGCGCGCGCGCGTGCGCATGTGTGTGCATTTGTGTGTGTGTTTGTGTGTGTGTGTGTCTGGGAGGAAAGAAGCCAGGTGAAAGCTCTTGCTCTTTGCTACCACCAAGGCGTCCCTGGAAGACAGGGTGTGAGCTAACCCTGGGCATTTTGTTCTGAGGAATCACAGATGGGGCTCCCAGCTGGATTGCCAGGCTGAGGGACTTCAAAGAAACAGTATAGTGACTTTTCTTCCCTGTAGTGGCACTATAGCTCCTGACTAGGTGCTACTTCCTAGCTGACCCCTTCCTTCCCAGGGAATACTCTAAGCTCCTACTTGTGGCCACGCTCTGTCTTGACCTTCAGAGCCCTCCGGGATCTGGCTGCTCTTGTATGGGCTCCTGCACCCATGCTCTGAGCTGACTGAATGACTCCGCCTTCACCGCACAAGCCCCCCACTTCCTCGGGCCTCAGCTCTGTCCACATTGCTGTGCTTCAGGGCACCTCTTCTTCTCTATTTCTACTTGCCCCAGTGCTCAGTAATCTTTCAGGCTCCACCCAGGACTCGTCTTTCCCTAAACCCTGTCTCTTCCTTCAGACTGTTCCTCTGAACCCCTGTAATCTGATGTCCACCCCGCGCAGATCTCTTTCAGTAATTACTCATGTTCCTGATTCCTTTCTCCTTCTAGACTGTGAATTTCTTGAGGGCAGGGCCCACATACAGTTTGTCTGCCTCCCGAGTGACATCAGACACATAGCAGGTGCCTGGCCACCGTTTGTTAGATAAATGAATGCACAAACATTGATCAAAAGCAGGGGGACTGATGCTTGAGGACAGTGTTTGTCAAAGAGCCTTCTGAGAACCCAGGCTGGTGTCAGGTGCCCGCCAGAGAGGGGGGCTCAGGGAACGTTAGGGCTGGGAACCTGTGCTTTACCTAAGATTCCTGAGAAGTCTGATCTTTGAGATTCCGGAGACTTACAGAATAGCTCAGCCCAGGTGGGTCAGGCCCCCTCCACCCATCAAGCAGGGAATCTGGAGTGGGGGAGCTGTGGCTTCTCCCCTGGGGTCTGGGCATTGGAGGCTGATTCCCAGTGCTGTGATGTGGGTTAGTGAGAGGTCCTTCGGCCAGTTGAGGCATTACGGTACCTTTCTGGGACCGTTAGGTAGATCCTGAGGAAAGGTGGTTATGAAAGTGTGACCCCCACACAGCTCTCTTCCTTCTTGTTTGGCAATACAATCACTTTTTTCCTTATACTCGCCTTTGCCATCACCGTGATGTGATATAGCTGAGAGGTCCTCACAGATAGTGAGCTAAATAAACCTTTCTTCCTAAGTGAGCTGTCTTGGGCATTTTGTTATAGTGACAAACAGCTGATGGACCAATAGGAGGCTTAGGGAAATTTTATTCTATCAATACCCCGCTGATACAAGAGAGAACATTTCTATCAGCAGATGAAAAAGTGAAGTAAAGATAAGTATTAGTCTTTTACCAATTGTAGAGAATCCTTCTAAGCCAGGGACAAAAGTACATCCTGGGAAGACAGTTTGATTTGTGTGTGTCCATTAATGCAAATGTTGCCAAGTATTGGTTCCCACTTTGGAGGAGATGTGTTAGGAAGCTCAAAGGTCACTAGCTTATTGAAAAGAAACCAATGTTCATTTATTTTAAAAAAATAACTTAAGTAAGTCAATTAAGGAAATTTAGTTAAGATCAGACTAAAAAAAAAAAAAGAAGTTCAGTTGGGATAAAAGAAAACACACAGCATCCCAGTGGATATTTTAAATGCATTTAAAATATTAACAGAACATGGAAATAGATTTCTTTAGTTACTCTGGCTAATAGGCAACTAAGAAACTATTTTATTCTTCCATGCTGATTTTTTTCCTAGTAATCTTAACCAAGTATAAAAATGTCATGAAGAAATTAAAAAAAAAATAGTATCTCCAGTTAGAAAGAAAATAATTTCACTGCTTATATAAAAAGTCATCTCTTGGAGAAAAGTAGCACAGTGGTTGAGAAAGTCAAAAAGCAAAAAGGATGAGTACTTTAGAGACCACGGTGCAGCCGAACCATGACAGAGCTGTAGGGAAAGTGGCTCGAGGTTCTATTTTCAGCTTTGCACAGGTCGGAGTTGGCTAATGAGGGCTGTTGGCCGGGTGGCAGGCGCGCTTCCAGCCATGCTCTGTGCTCCCGGGTGTCACCCTGGAAGCAGAGTCTGAACTACCCAGAGCTCAGCACAGGTAGAACAGCCCCTCCGACCCATTTTTCTAAGCTCTGTGTTCCTCTTCCCCTTTTAATTTTCAACTCAAGTTCATTGGTACAAAAATGTACCAGTTTCGGTCATTTCTTTTCTTTTTTTGTGGTGATGGAGATGGAACCCAGAGCCTTGTGCATGCTAGACCAGTGCTCTGAGCTACATTCCCAGCCCCCAGGTGGGTCCCTGAGACAGACATTGCTGTTTCATTTGCATGTTTACTAAGCCATGAAAAGAGGGTCCTTTTTCTCAACACTCAAGAATCACTAGTCTGATATTTGCCGAATGCTCCTGGGGCCCTTTTTGATCTCCTTTCTATGTGGCAGAAAGGATGGGAGAACTCACAGAGCTTTCCTAAGTCACTGGAACTGAACTGTGAACCTACAGTGCTGAGACCGAATTTTGACTGTGTTTGTGCTTGTGTCTGTGTTACCTCTGGGATACATAGTATTTACGTTTCCTCATTTCCTGGGCCACTTTTCCTTATCCAGGTTAACTGCACATCCTTTTTCATTATTCTGACAATTGGGCCGTCCTGGAAGCCTCAGATGGAGCCATGCAGTGTCTGATTTATTGTGCTAATGTTTTGCTTAGGGTCCCAAGGCAAATGTCTGCAGAAGCATCTCCTTTCTGAACCTTTCCAGCTACGCTCAGAGGATTGACCATGTTGGATGTGTTGTGCTCTCTGACATGTACTACATGTGACTAACAAGACCTCCAGCTCAGCATTAGGGCTCGCCCAATGTACAATGGCACATGTGCCTGAAAGAGCCCCTTTCAGTGTCACCTGTCTGGTAGTGAACTCAGTAACTACGGCTGGACGGAGAGTATTGCCTGTGTGGGATCCTTGTCACAAAGGCATTGTCCCCAGGATGGTGAAAGATTACAGTGTGCCGTGGGGAGACGGGATCAAGGCCCTTGCTGTTGCTTAGCTGCTGGGACAATGCCAGGCTCCACAGGGCTGCTGCTCCAGGCTCTCAGATCAGGCTCTGCTGGGAGGATCAAGTCGGGCTTTTCTTCTGAAGAACTGCATATGTGAGTCTGGTATCAATGCTTTGATTAATGAGTGTTAAAAGGGGCACCAGAATCCTGGAAGCTCTCCTGTGAAGAGCCTTTGGGGAGGCAGGGAAGTAGTGTACATCTATATACCTATGCATCCGTGTCTGTTACCCAGCACTGACTGCGCCCTTTGCTTTATCTCTCCTGCATCCCTGGGCTTGCGAGTTTATACCAAGCTTCACTAGTGCCACGATAAGTTTGGGAACTGGTGGCCCTGTGCACGCTGTCCATACTCCTCCTCCTGGCTGCAAGCACTGAGCGCAAGTCTTGTACTCACTCCTACTGCTTTCTTTTTCTCGGCTCTTTTGTTACTTACTTATGTATGATATGAATTTTTTGAAGCAGGATATTGGCTACACAGGCTTAGAGCCCTGGAAATAGTTTGTTGAAGTAACACTGCAAAGATTATTTCCTGGCTGGCTGGATTGTCCCTCATCTGGGGACAGTGGTGCTGCTGAGCAGCGAGCAACTCTTACCTAGCACCTGATGTGCCCGAAGTAGCCCGCTACATCTCCGCTGCTGGTTCTCCCTGAGAAGTGGCTGCAGCCACGAGGTCTGGATGATACTTTCTGCATATCCAAGTGGATGCCTGTTGGGGGCAAAGAAACAATCAGCCTGCCATGGCCGAGGGGCTTCTGGAATCAGAGTTTTGTGATAAACATAAGGAAAAAAACTAAAAGTGAAGACGGGCCAGAGAGGGAGGCAGCTGGCTGTGCAGTCACTGCCACTGTGACCGCGGGGTCCTCTGCCTGCGGGACGGTGGTGGGAAGGCACAGGGTCCCTGCTTCCTCCTGGATCGCTTGGACATGAGTCTGATCTCCTGGGCCCCAGCCCAGGCCCAGAGGTAGGTGAGCACACTTGCTCCCAAACTCTGCACGGACAGCATCTTGGGCATCTCTGTGGGTGTGGGTGATGGGTTTTACAGCATAACCCTGCTTGGGTTTGTTGGTGGGCTTAGCAGAATACTTGTAGCCCTCAAAATGCACAGAATAAATACGATGGTGAAAAGAACTGAAGTGAGCAAAAAGCAGAACTGTCAATGAGAACACTGATTTTGTGGGCTTCGAGGTTGTTTGGGTTTGTGTGCTCTGGAAATTCAGTGCTGACATCTAGTATTGTGCTTCGCCATGTGGGGACATTAGCCACGCTGTGAGCTTCTTGCCACCGTTACTAAGACATTGAGATACAAAAGTATTAGCTTGAACTATGTGGTTTTTGTACTATAAATATGGTCAGATAATAGTAATTTCATGATTTGACCTAAGAAGTGGCTTTCTCTTTGGAGGAAGGTAGACATGGATTGGAAATCAAAAGAATAACTTATTAACACACACAAAATGTTTTTGAATGATATGGCTTGGTGGTTGATACCTATGAGCCCAGCACTCAGGGAGGCTGAGGCAGGAGGACGGCAAGTTTGAGCTGTGATCTGGAATGAGGGAGGAAGCATTGAGAAAAGTGCACTGTTTGGACATTTTCTTGCTGTGTGATGTCACAGAGTGTACTTATACCAAACTCAGCATGGTCTCTTGGTCAGTAACATGGTACACTTGCTTTACAGTAAGGACTATGTGGGAAGATGATGATAAAAATTCAAGTGAAGAAATCCACAAGCCAGTCATGGTGCTGCTCAGTGCTATGAACTGTTAAGTACTCTCTATGGCATTGTGCGTGCTCTACTGCTGTACGACAGGCAGAGCAGCAGGTGTGTCCACACCAGCATCGCCACAAGCTCATGAGTGGTGTCACTAGGAGACAGGAATTTCTCAGTTCCATTCTAATCACAGGGGACCGTCCTTGTGTTTGCAGCCCACTGGTGAACAAAATGTCACACGGTAGGGTGTGTCTACCTTGGTCACCCACCTTTCCCCAGGTGTTGACTCTGGAGGTTTTCCAGAAACAGCTCCACGGTCACACTATCCAGCTCTAAGCATGTGGCAGATGTTTGGGGGAACTGCTGCAGTGCTAAAGACAATCCCTGAGGCAGAGATTGTGTCGGAGGCGCTGCAGTGTCCAGGCCCAAACAGGCAGGTTCCCAGGAGACTGCCCTCGAGGACCCGGGGCTCACGTAGATGTGTGCTGGCAGGTTGTGTTTCTTTTAAAATCAGGCACATTACTCAGTAGTCACACCTTGTGAGAGAGGGCTGAGGGCGCCCAGAATCCCCAGAGAGGCCTTTGTCCCTTCTGCCTGAATTTTACTCCATCTCGTTTCCGAGCTGAGTGGCCGTGTCCTGCAAGATTCTTTTCCTCCTTGATCCATTAGCGGTTTTATTTTCCCGTTAGGCCTTTGCTCTTGTAGCAGTTGCAGTGCTGCTCAGATGGTTTGTGGTGTGCAGGCAGCAAGCCAGACGGTCCAAGTGGCACAGAACAAAACCGGATGCGTGTTTTCTGTCTTTGTTAGTGGCTGTCTGCTCTGCAGGGTAAAGGAAAATCATGGCTTTCCTGACACAGTTACATAAGAGATCGCACTTATCACCTGTCCTGAGAAGTGATCAAGGCTCGGATCTTGGTTTTGAATTAATGGGCTGTGTTATTACAGGGAGCTCTTCACGCTCTGTTGACACTGGCTTCTTCCTGGGCCTGTTTAATGGAGGCATTAAAATAGATAATCTCCCAGGTACCACAAAATAATTTAAGTTTTTCTAAGATCTTGTATATAGTTTGGTTATTGTTATTCTATTATCCTTAAATATTCATCTTTTTAGAGGGACAAAGAAGATAGCTCAGAAATAGGTAAGTTGGTAGGAAAATTCAGGTTTTAAAATGGTTATGGTGGTGAAATTATAGATTTAGATTTGAATATTTAAAAAATATTTTCTTCTTTGTGAGAAAATATTCCAGGTATTCTGGATGGTTGATCTTAACCCCTGAAGTTTCTCAGTTCCTTTATATATTTAAAAATAAGTGTTCATATTGAGTGAGTCACTTGTGTTAGAGTAAGTTTATGGTTACCATAACATATGTGAAGACCGATGAGGTGTTTGTCTTACAGTCCTGAATAAGAGCTGTACAGTTAGGCAGAAGAATATAATTCACAGCACTTTGGGGCATTAACCTAGGTTTCCGGCTTAAATGATTAGAAGGTTCCGGTTTGTCATCCTGGTCAGTGTCCTGGCCCCGGGCTGCAAGGAGACCATTCCCTGGAGGTTTGGCTTGTGTCCTGGCTGGTGGCACCCTGCCACCTTGTGGCCACCTGTGACTCCAGCATCGCGCCGCTCCAAGTGCGAAGGCTGCCTGGGACCGAGCAGGCGGTCCTCAAGCAGCGTGTGACACACGTGTGTTTTGGGGCTCGCTCTGTCCATTACCTCTAGACTCTTCTGTTGACCACCACTTGTTTGCGCTGCACCCCAGTCCCGTGGGGAGGCCACTCGCCTCTCATTCTGTAACGTGCTCACAGAGCTGGTGGGATGGCAGAAACAGGTCGGGTGTGGGAAATACTGCCATTGTTTCTGCTTCTGGGGAGCCATGCTGCAGGGGAGAGGCCAGCTCTCCTCAGCTCTGCAGATTAAACTGTGCGCCCTTGGGAAGGCCACCAAGCCTCTCTGTCCTCCAGGAAGGGAGCGTTTGATCAGTGCTACCTAATATCTTTACCGTATTTCTCGGCATCCGTCTATGGTAGTACACTTTTCACCCTCATTTGACGTATTACTGAAGTTCAGAGATAGTAACTTTTCAGAGATCACTCAGGTGAGACTCAGACCAAGTGATCTGAGGCCTCTTAAACACTCTGCCCTGGGGAAACGACATGAAGAGAAACCTCCTGCTTTCCCGTGCTCAGGTGGGAAGGCAGGCAAGGTGATAAAAATGCAAGTAAAAGGATTCTTTGTAATGAAAACTCTCTGGATGCTGGTTCATGTTTATGGCTAATGGTAAGGAAAATTTTCTGTTGCTAAATGGGAGAGTAATTTTTTGGAGGGAAATATCCAGAATTGATTAAAATATTATTTGCAGTTCAAATGAAAGAGATTTTCTAAACCTCTCATTTTCAAATATGATGTACTTTTCAAATGATCCAGAATAGAGTCCAACTGTGGGAAAAAGAACCAGTTTATAAACTCAGTTTTTCAATGAGAAGGTGCTTTGAGTGGTAGGGGAGGTAACAGCTAGCCCAGGGGATGAAGGGCTGAGGGTTTAGTGCGCAGGTCTAGGTGAATAGAATCGCTAAATTAGATGAAGAGGAGGGAAGTGCTCACCATCTTCTCCGTAAGATGACAAGGACTTCATTTCATGTTCTGACTGGGTGGGACGGGAGTCACTTGGGGAGACTGGGCGTCACTTGGGGTGACTGGGCATCCTCCGGAGATCCATGCATCTCTCCGCCAGTGTAAATGCAGGATTTATCATCAGGAAAATAAGTAATACTTGGGGTAAAAACAAACAAACAAAGAAACAAACAAAATTTAGTGTATCATTTTTCTCAAAGCTAGTGTTGCATTATGGGCTAGAATACCTTAGGAAACCTAGCCATAAATTACAAAGGGAGCATGTGGAACGCGAGGTATGTAACTGTCTGTCTTAGGCAGAAGACACTCACTGCTCATTTCCTGCTTAGCTTACTCACAAGCGTTAGAGTAACAGGCAAAGCCCAGGGAGAGACCGGGCTCGGTCAGCAAGTCTCGGGGGTGAGATTCTGCTTGAAATGCTGCAGAATCAACGACGCAGACATGGGAGTCTGTCAGTGAGACATTTTGAAAATTTATGCTTGCAGTTTCAGGGATGTGGCTTGCTGCCTCTGTGTTGAGAACCATTTTAGTTTCCTTTATGAGTTGTAAATGGCTGACATTTGCCACTTGGTATTCCCAGCTGGGACACATGATCCTAAGTTAAATATTCAGTTTATAGTTCCTGTGCCTTCTATGTCTAATTTTGCCCCTTATCTACTTGTTACTTTGTATTCAGAGATAAGCAGGGACTAGAGGGAAAAACACAGAGACTCAGTGCCACACACGTGTGCACGCACAGACATGCAATTTAACAGGCTTTAAACAACCTCTGAAATTTGGATTTAAATTTGGATTTAAAGTGCATTGAAGGAGAAAATGAGTCATAAAAATAAAGGTTGAATGGGGTATGTGGAAGGAAAGTGTCGCCCCTTTCTCTGGCAGTGCTGCAGAGCATGAATGTAGCTTGCTCCTGTCACCGTGTGGCTTTGAAACCACCTTCTTACCTTACCGCTGGTTCCTAAGTTGCCAGCATATAGTTTGTAAGAAGTAGGGGAAGGAAGGATTTGATTTGGTATAACACATAAACAGACACCCAGGCAATTTCAAATTTGATTTGATTTTCCTAGCCTATATTAAAGAACATCATGAAATTCACTGTTTCTTTTTTCACAAGGAAGATATTCCAGTTGTTGATTGCATTATATGATAGATGTCCACTTTTGGAAGACTCGGATGCATGCCTTTGTTTATTATGTCAGGAACCCTGTGTTTCTTCTGGGTGTTAAAAATAACTAAACCCGTGACATGGAGAACTGTGTCCTTAAATGTTTTACTGTCATATCAACCATTGGAAAACTGGAAGCCAGATCTGCAACTCATTCATAGCGAATGTATTAGGCTTTATAGTGTAAGTTTTTCTGTTCTTTCTTGCTCTGTTATCCATTCCCGCTTCTTTGCATCAGTAATGAGGATTATGGAAAAACCCAAAATACTAGTGTCTTAAATAAGAAAATTCTTATCCTCTCTGGTAAAATTCCAGGAAAGAGGCTTAAGTTTGGAGTGGCAGCTCCATGATTATCAGGAACCCCACCTTCTGCAGGGTGGTACTGACATCCTCAACATACGGCTTCTAACTCCAGGTATGGGGGATGATTCTGGCTCTGGCCACTGTGTCCACATCTGGTTATTAGGAAAAGGAAAAGGAAAAGGAGAAAGGGTCATGGCTAACCATCCCTTTTTAGGACACTTCCTAGAATTTGCAGACATAGCTTGAGTTTACTTCTCACCGACCAAATCTTTGTCACCTTTCTACATGTGGCTATAAGAACACCTGGCAAATGTGGGCAGCCGTGTCCTGATGGACCATGAGAAATCTCGGTAGGGTAGGGGAAGAGGAGATGGGCTGTTGGGTGATCAGGAGCAGGCTGTGCTCCATCTACTTGTGATTCAGTCATGTTATAGATCTTTGCAAATTTCCTTGAGTTCTATTGGTATTGGGGGAATTGTGGTTATAGGTAAGTGAATGAATAAATACGTTTCAATTCCTTAGAAAGGGGATGGATCTTGTATGGAAATTTCTCGGTTTGTGTCCTGGGATGCCCAGGCCTTCAGCTAGTGCTGGAAGTCTTGAGCTATTTTCTTTACCTCTGAAAATCTGATGGTTGGTATATAGTCACCTGAGCTGAATGTGCAGAGTCAGATAGATAGCTTTCCTGAATTTGAAAAGAAATTTACATCAATGTAACATTTTAACACTGTCTCATTCAGTCTGCTCAGCAGTTACATAAGTCTGAGGAGCATAGGAAAATTGTTTTTATTCAGTATGGTTTAACTTGGCAAACAAAAATGTCTTTCAAAGAATGGGATCCTTAGGGTGCTTTGGAGACGGAGAGATGTGACAAAAAGGGTCTGGATCGTGAACAGTGTGGGTGCTAGTGACTAGAATTGATTTGCCATGAGAATTCAAAGGCAGATAACTAGGTTAAGACGGTATTTTTCCTACTTCAGTTTGCCTAGCAGTGACAGTGGGAGTGTAGTTAAAGTGGCAGATATGCAGATCTGCCACCTGAAATTCAGGTGCCACAGGTGGCACGGCTATAACATTTTCACAAATATTGAACTAATGGATGTTAATTACCCAAAGTTGAACAACCTTTCAAAATGGAGTTAAACTTCCCTTTGAAAAAAACATGAGCAAGTCATTAAAAACCAAACAAACCAAACCAAGGTTTGCTTTAAATCCTTTATTTTCTAGGTTGTTGAAAGACCCGGCATTTCTCTCCTCCCTCACTGATCTCTTTCTGTACAGCAGGGCCCTCAGACCTAGTGTACACAATCGAATGTGAGCTTAAAGGTTAATGATTTGATAAGGAACTCTTAGCACTCAGGCAGCGCCAAGCACCTGACATGCCAGGCACCAATGGGCACTGAGAAACCATCCTCAGTTTCCTCCTCACCATGGCAACCCACGATGTTGATCCCGTCAGAGTCCACTTGTGTCATAGCAACAGGGGAAGCTGCAGTTGACATTGGCTTTCATAGCGCCACAGAAATAGGGTTTTCTGTCCCAGACTACCCCCTCCCCACCCCTCTGCTGTTTCCTGGATGCTTGGAGGAGGCAGCCTAGAGAAGAGGGAGTAGGAGCTGGGGCAGTAGTTTTCCCCGCTGGCAGCTGTGTGGTGTGCAAATTGAGCTGTCAGCAAGACCAATAGGAAATGCGAAGTATGGGTTTGGGCAAGGGAGTGAATCCTATCACAAAGGCAGCCTGGAAAAGTCCAGGAGGTGAACCACAGGTTCTTCACTCCATGTGAGATATCACCTTTCCAGGAAAATTAATCATGTTTGTCACTGGGTGTGCGGGGAGAGTAAGGGACCGACAGGCCATGCAGCTGGCTGCCATGAGTTAGTTCTCTCTGAAATTTATTGAACTCTATTTTGGTCTAAAAATTCCATGTAATTGTTAAGGTTAGAACTGTGAGACAGATGTGGTCTTTGTTTTAGTGATCAGACAATGCTCACTGCAGTAGGTGGCTTGACAGAACGGAATAGATAAATCCTCATGATCCCAGTACATGGGACTTTGTTATATGATACATGTAGATGAAGGATAGGAATTGACTGTTCTTAGGAGATGAAATGCAACTGGCTTTTAAAGGTACAGAAAGGCATACTCTTGTTTCTCTTCAGATCGTATAAATCTTTCGCCTTTTTAAAGGTACAGAAAAGATGTCCTGCCACTTTATTTATTTATATTTGAAACAGGGTCTCACTATGTAGTTTAGGTTGGCCTCGACCTCATAGTGATCCTCCTGCCTCAGCCTCCCAAGTGCTGGGATTACAGGCATGCCCTGCCATGCCTGGCTTTTCCCTGCCACTTTAAACAAAGAAACATAGATTAGAATAATACTGAGATCCCATTTCCTTTGGGTTTTGTGAAATTTCAGAGTTTTAATAAAATACTCTGAGTGGCTGGAGGGAACATCGGTCAGCCAAAGCTCCATGGAGAGAAGTTTGTCAGTAGCTTTTAAAATTACAGATGTCCATGCTGAGAGTCTTAACAATTCCACTTCTACTGATATCTCTGGCACGCAGGCTCAAACATGTGTGAAGGGACATATGAGAGGTCATTTGCTGAAGCATTTTTATTTTGCAAAAAAAAAAAGGCATAAAACATGAAGAGAAGGCTACTAAATAAAATAGAATAAATGCACGTCATATATGCAAAATACCGATGAAAGATCTTGTGTAGTGACGTATTACTGCATAAGATATAAAGAGAAGAGAGCAGGATTCAGACAAGCTTGCCAGAGTCCAGCTGCGGCAGGGCTAGGGTTTCCCAAAGGTGGTCAGGGAGTCGGCGATTGAGAGACAGAAAACACTGCACCCCAGTTTGTGAGTGAATCTGAATCCGCTTTATTTTTTAGAAGCTGGAATATATATTTGCTAACCTTTGGCAGCCACCCCCAGCACCAAGCAGGAAGCGCCCCAGGCTCAGGGCAATAGGTATCAATTAACATCTCAATCTTGTTACTTAGTTAGCTTGGGAAATGTAAGCCGATGCACCCGGACGCCCACAGGAGGACTGGACGCCCGCAGGAGGAAGAGATGTGTGAGATTATTAGGCCGCTCCCTACATT
>PVLA01009855.1:0-69977 GCA_004027455.1 Hydrochoerus hydrochaeris
TTTTTCACCTTTGTTAAACTTTAATCTTGTTACTTAGGAATCTATACTTAATTAGCTTGCAAAAGCAAACATGCTATACCCTAGCCCCAATACTTCCTGTTCTATTTATATTGATTCTTTTTATAGGTATAAAAAATGATTTTATTGTTTCTTAGATGTTTCTTGCTTGAGCAAAACTCTGTACAGCTTTTGCCAGTTTTCTTTTCTTGGGGGCTTTAGTTTGTAATTTCTGATAGAGAAACTTCCCTGGATCAAGGGTAGTTGTCTCATGGGAATTTTGTAAATCTTTCTCCATGAGCTCTCTCAGTTGAAGCTTTTGTATAAACTCTCTCATACTACTCACAGAAGGTAAAATTTCACAATTAGCTTTCACAAAGGGGTTATCTAGAGGGTTTCTAGTAACTCCTCTGGAGTTTCTATTTTCGATTTCATATTGAGTATTACACGGAAATATACACATGGGAATTAAACAAATTACAATTATCAGTACAAAACATCCCAAGATCCCCATGCCCCATTCCCACATGCGGCGTCCTTTTCCTGGAGAAGCGATTCCTTGAAGCGCTCTCCTCCACCCATGGACCTGGTTGCAAGGCGTGGATGGACTAGGACGCGGCATGGACAGAAAAGGGCACTGCACCACTACTTACTATTTAGGGGAAAACTTCAAGAGGAAGAGATAACAATCTTAAATATATATGCACCAAATTTGGGCATACCCAGCTATACAAAACAAATATTAACAGAAATGAAAGATCAAATAACACAATTATAACAGGAGACCTTAATAAACCATTGACACAAAAGGACAGAACAACAAGACAGAAAATCAGCAAAGAAATAACAGAACTCAATCATAACTTTGAACAAATGGACTTAGTAAATGTATACAGAGTGTTCCACCCAATGAAATCAGAATATACATTCTTCTCGGAAGCACATGGAACATTTTCTAAAATAGACAATATACTAGCCCACAGAACATGCTTAAGTAAATGCAAAAGAATAGAAATTATCCCATGCATACTATCAGATCATAGTGCCATAAAACTAGAAGTTAATGACAAAAGGAACTGCAAAATCCCCACAAACATCTGGAAATTGAATAATACTCTTGAAAGCAATCAGTGTGTCACACAAAAAATTAAAGAAGAAATTAAACAATATTTTCCAGCAAATGAAAATAAAAATTCATCTTACTGGAACCTGTAGGACACAATGAAAGCATTCATCAGAGGAAAATTTATTGTGGCGAACTCCCACATCAGAAAACAGAATGAACACAAATAAACAACCTGATGCTACAACTCAAACATCTAGAAAAAGAAGAGAAAATCAAGCCCAAAGTCAAAAGAAGGGAGGAAATTATAAAGGTCAGAGCAAAAATCAATGCAACAGAGACTAAGACAACAATACAAAGAATCAATGAATCAAAGAGTTGGGTTCTTTGAAAGAATAAATAAAATTGATAGGCCTCTAGCCAACCTTATTTTAAAAAGGAAAGAAGAAACTCAAATTCATGCAATAAGGAATGAAAAAGATGAAATCACTACAGATCTCATGGAAAGACAGAAGATCATCAATACCTACTTGGAAAATCTCTACTCTCAAAGGCTTGATAACACATAAGAAATGGACAGATTCCTAGAAACATATGAATTACCAAAGCTGGGTCAAGAAGATGTAAAACTGCTGAATAACCCAATTTCAGTTAATGAAATTGAAAACGTAATTAAATCCCTACCAACAAAGAAAAGCCCAGGTCCAGATGAATTCATTGCAGAATTCTACAAGAAATTCAAAGATTTAGTGCCAACACTCCTCAATCTCTTCAATGAAATTGAAATTCTCCCTAACTCATTAATGGAGGCAAACATCACTCTAATACCAAAATCTGAGAAAGACCCAACCAAAAAAGAAAACTATAGGCCAATCTCCCTAATGAACATACATGCAAAAATTCTCAATAAAATTCTGGCAAACAGAATGCAGCATATCATCAAGATTATACACCATGACCAAGTGGGATTCATCCTAGGAATGCAGGGATGGTTTAACATACATAAATCAATAAATGAAATCTGCCATATCAACAGAGCCAAAAAATAAAAAAACACATGATCATTTCTATAGATTCAGAAAAAGCTTTTGATAAGATCCAACACTTATTCATAATAAAAACCTTACAGATAATTGGAATAGATGGTCTCTACCTCAGTATGATAGAAGCCATCTATTACAACCCAAGAGCCAGCATCATATTAAATGGCCAGAAACTGAAAGCTTTTACCCTAAAATCAGGAACAAGACAAGGATGTCCACTATCACCACTCTTATTCAATACAGTGCTGGAAATACTAGCCAGAGAAATTAGACAAGAGAGAGAAATAAAAGAAGAAGATAAATTATCATTATTTGCAGATGACATGATACTCTACATAGAAGACCCCCAAAACTCCATTGAAAGACTCCTAGATATAATAAATAAATTCAGCAAATAAACATAGCTGGACACAAATTCAACACTCAAAAATCAATTCCTATACACTTACAACAAAATCACTAAGAGGTAAATAAGAGAAACCACACCCTTTACAATAGCATCCAAGAAAATAAAATACTTATGAACTAATCTAACAAAAGAAGCAAAAGATCTATTCAGGGACAATTATAATACACTGAAAAAAGAAATTGAAGAGGACCTCAGAAAATGGAAAGACATCCATTGTTCTTTGATAGGAAGAACAAACATTGTGAAAATAACCATTCTTCAAAATTTGTTATACAGATTTAATGCAATTCCAATCAAAATACCACTAGCATACCTCACAGATCTACATAAAGCACTCCTAAAATAAATATGGAACCAGAAGTGACCTAGAATAGCAAAGGCAATTCTAAGCAATAAAGTCAAGGCAAGAGGATCACAATCCCTGACTTGAAGTTATACTACAAAACTACTGTAATAAAATTAGCATGCTACTGGAATAAAAACAAACCTGAAGATCAATGGAATAGATTAGAAGATACAAATACAACTACAAACACACTCAGCCATCTTATCTTTCATAAAGGGGAGAATGTGTCCACTGGAAGAAAGATAGTCTCTTCAGTAAATGGTGCTGGAAAAATTGGCTCTCCATATGCCAAAAACTAAAACTAGACCCATGCCTATCACCATGTACTAAACTAAAGTCTAAATGGATAAAAGACCTAAATATTAAAACAGAAACACTAAATTTGTTGGAAGACAAAGTAGGTAGAAATCTTGAAGACATAGGGGTAGTAGAGAATTCATGAACAAGAATAAAACTGCACACAAAGTACTTCACAGAATCAATAACTGGGATTCTGTCCTATTAAAGAGTTTTTGCATGTAGAAAGAAATCTGCAGCATAGCCAAAAGCAAACCCACAAATTGGCAAAAATTTTAGTGAATGATCCCTCAGACAAATAACTTCTATCTAGAATACATAAAGAATTTTAAAAAATCAGATCCCCAACATTGAAAGACCCAATCCAAAAATGTATTGTCTCCCTAGTATAAGAATTAGAAGAGTTCATAAGACACAAAAAAACTCAATAAATACAGTGAAAGGATAAGAATCTGCTTAAAGGGGAAAAATAATATCTCAGGGAAAATGAGGAAAAAGGAAGGGAAAAGAAAAAATGTCAAACTATATGAACACACTTAGGATAGCTAGGATAACTGTGCTACAAACTCTAAGTTCTTGGAACAAAATAGTTAATACTCATAGGATTGGAACAATTGCACATATTAATGTGTAGTGATCTGAGGAACTTTTAAAGATCATTATGTAAAATAACAACCCTAGTTATGCTTATACCACCTTGTTTAGAAGGCCTATACTATCAGAGTTCTGGGCTCTTTACTATTGTTGTTTATATGTCTTTTGTTTCATGTTTTTCTAGGAATTTGTTTTGTTTTGTCTTGGTTTGTTCTGTTTTTCTCTCTTATACAGAAAGGATAGATATACATATAGAGACTCATGCATGTGTAGAACATCTAAAAGGTTTATGAGAATCAATAATATAATGCATGAAATGAACAGCTACTTTGAAGAAAAAAAGAGACACTAAGGTACCCATTGCTGATTCCATAGCATCATGATGTGAAATCCAGCAATACTATTATTCCTTGTTCAGTGTGATTTTAGTCTGTTTTGTTTTAATTTCAACACACATGAAGGTATGGACAACTACTTGGAAGAGAATGAGAGACATCATGGCAGCCCTTGTTGACTTCCTTATTGTATAATCTTGAAGACCTAAAATGTGTTCATCATTCTGCTCTGATCAGTTCTATACTATTTTTTTTTGTATGAATTCATTGCACGTGAAGTATGGACAATTATTTGGAAGAAAACAAGAGACAATATGATAGACAATGGAGATCTCTGGTTGTCTTGCTTTGAAATGTGTCTCTTACATTGTTATCTTATGATGTTTTGTTCTCTTTTGCTATGTTTAATTTTATCCTCTTTAAAAATAAAAGAAAATTTTAAAAAATAAAATACAAAAAAGGAAAAAACAAAAAAAATAAATTTACAATTGATTATTGTTCCAAGAACAAGGAAGATCTCAAAACAAATGAAAAAGACAATAAAAATATTACCAATAAAATTCTGATGATTCTGACATGTTTGAATTATCTGTAATAATTTTTTATTTTAAAATGCAAAATGAAAAAGAATAGAAATGATACAAAATTTCAAAAAATAGTAGGAAATTAACACTAGTTAATATATTGCATATTGTTATGTTAGAAGTAGTTGTTAGGGTTACAAGATTTAGTCATTAAAAAACAATCAAACAGTCAAACAAATGAAGGCACAAACTGTTCTTTTTGATGAACTAACAGAGATTAGTAGTATAGTTATCTATCTTGTATAAATAAATACACACACACATATATCTATACCTACATACATATAATCTTTTCCCTACTTCTTTTTCTACTTTCCCCTATCCCCATTGTTCTTTCCTTGTGAGCACTTTCTTTCCCTTTCATTATCATAATATTTTATTGTACACTTTGGATCTTATTACTGTCAGTTTTTTGTTAACCCTAGGGAGACAATATGATATTTACAGATGTGATTTTGATTTATTTCACTTATGAATATGGTCTCAAGTTGCCTCCATTTACATATAAAAGTCCAAGTTTATTCTTCTTTATAGCTGAATAATACTCCATCATATAAATTTTTAAAGCAACCACCAGTTGCTTCAACAAGAAACTATTAACATACTTGAAAAATGGGAAAGTAATCATAAAAAATTCAGTAAATGTGCATTATATAATACAGAAACCAAATCACCAATTAATTTTTTTAAATGTTCAAATTCTAGGCATTAGTATGTCTACTACAACTGGTCAGAAATTGGAAGACTCAGCAAAAGAAAAGATATCAAGTTTCCCAATGGATAAATAGCTTTAATACTGTTTCTGTGACATTCCAATTATGGTTTCTGTTAAACATAGAAAAGTTTGTTTTAAAATTTGTGCAGAGGGGAGATTGCAAGATAGCCAACTGAGTGGTGGCACGATAAGAGAGCTTCTCTGAGGAAAAAAATATATAAAAACAACTCAGATACCGGAATCTGGCAACATGGAGAAAATTAGACAAAAAGAGAGGAATTCTCATGACCCAGGAAGAAACTGAGGAAAAAGAAAAAAAAAGAATAAAGAAAAAAGAAAAAGAAGCACGGACAGACGGCTGGAGCTGGGCGAGCCCCGATTGCTGTACCGGTGTCACGTCTTAGAGTCAGGTAACTCACAATCGAGCTGAGGTCACGGCCCTGCCGAGAGCAGGGGTTGGTGAGCTCCAGACCCTCGGCTGGAGGAGGCCCTGAGACAGGGAGTGGAAACAGCCAGTCAAGCTGCACGAACTTTGGTGAGTGACAGGAACTGGAATCCCCAAACCAGGAGGACTGGCTGGGCGACATTTTGGAGTTGGGCAGGGCTGGCTTGAACTGGGGCCTTAGGCAGTGTCTGCTGATGACCCTAGTCCAAAGCAGATTGGTGGGATCTGCTTGGGCAGGGCCACGTCCCTGCTTGAAACCCAATAGCCAGGGACGAGGCTTTTCTGGGCCAGTGGCACTGCCAGGGAACACACAAACCTGTTGAAGCATAAACTGGTTGACTGGCATAGGGGGAAGAGCCAGCTCTCAGCCTGCAACTCACAGATCCGTTGCAAACTGAGGGTTGTTATTTCCCTAGCAAGTGCGCTGCAGAAAAACTGTAAGCAAAATGAAGGGCCCAGAGACCTCCACCACCCACCTGTCTGAAGGGGGCCAAAAACATGACAAGACAGAGAAAGAGCAAAAGGTCCCCTACTGTGGAAACAGGAAAAGTGAGTTCAACAGAGGTAAATGCAGAGGAGGTTGGAGCACCAAACCTGTAATGTCAGAGACAGCCTCATGGGAATTAAAGAAACACATCTGTGACCTCATCATCAAATTAGAATCTGAAATTCTAACTCAGGTGAAGCAAGATATAAGCAGACTAATAAAGGAAGTCCTGGGTAATCCTCTAGTACACACAAATGAAAGAATAGAGGAACCCAGAGAAAGGAGAGAAGTCTTTGATGAAGAATATAAACAAAACCTAGAATATATAAAACAGATACAAAGAGGATATTGGGAAATTAAAAACTCCATTGAAACCTGGCAAAACCTTTTAACAGAAACTAAAGACAAACTTTCAAAACTTGAAGATAGATTTGCAAAGTATGATTGTGAAAGGAAGGATCTCTTAAAAATAACAAGGAACCAGGAAGCAATGATACAAAGGCTAGAATATGACAAGAGGATTTATAACCTAAGAATAAAATATGTGAATGAAGATGCAGCAACAAATACAAATGAAATAAAAAGTCTATTCTCAGAAATAATTAAGGAAAACTTCCCAAACATAGGTAACAGAAGTGAAGTTCAGATAAATGAGGCATATAGAACTCCAGCCAGCTACAACCCAAACAAATCTACACCCAGACATATAATAATCAGGATCCCAGAAATCCATCACAAGAACAGAATATTAAAAGTGGTCAGAGAAAAGAAACAGATTACCTATAAAGGAAAACTCATCAAAATCACAGCAGACTTATCAATGCAAACCATCAAATCATGAAGAGCTTGGAATGAAATATTCCAAGCTCTGAAAGAAAATAACCTCCAACCCAGAATGATGCACCCTGCAAAACTGTCTCTCAAAATTAATGGAGAGACAAGATACTTCCATGACAAAGAGGAGGAACTGGGGGAGTTTGTGACCACCAATCCAACCCTGCAAAGAATACTGAAGGACATTTTAGAGAGAGAAGAAAACCACCAGGGTTCCAGGAATAATGGCAGAAAGGCCTCAAAGAAAGGGGCAGACAGTGGAATGAAGGAGAAAAGTAAACAAATAACAACAGAAAATAGCATGGCAGAGATAAGACAGAGAAGATTGGTTATATCACTGCTTTATCTTGACTGATTTTATTTGAATCTGGTATGCTTGAGAGTGTTGAGTCTGAGAGTAGGGGCAACTACTCTTGAAGATGACAGGATTCAATAGGATACCTATTCTGGTTTGATTGTTATCTGCCTTTGAAGTCCTATAATGTCTCCAATGTTTAGATTTTATTAATAATGTAAAGCAATGCTAAGTTTATATTATATTTGACGATATAGACAATTTTATTGAAAATAAGTAGAGACATCATAGTGACTACTGTAGATCACCTAATGTTGTATTTTTGTATGTTCTTTTCATCTCATGTTTCTCTAGGAATTTGTATTGCTGACTTGTTTTGATTTGTTTCTCCCTCTAATACAGAAAGGCTAGGTATATGTGCAGAGACTTATACATGTATAGAACTTCTAAGTAGTTTATGAGAATGGATTATAGTTATTGTAAAAGAAAAAAAGGAAAGGAGAATATTCTAAAGGATATAACTGCATGTATGTTTGAGTGTGTGGAATTAATAATCATGTTGCTAAAGTTTTAGTTGGATGGATGAGCAAAACTGACTCCAGTCTCACTGTTTGGATGTCCACTTTGTGGACTTTAGTTTTGTAACTTGAACAACTGCATCTAAGAGGAAAGCATATAATTATTAACTAGTGATTTTTACTGTTTACTATTTTTGGTTTTTGTTTTGTTTGTTTTATTTTATTTTGTTTTTGAGATTTTGTATTTTTTCTAACCTCTTTCTGCTTCAAAATTTTTTCTTTAAATAAAACAATTTTAAAAAAGAGGATGAAAAGAAAGTGCTCTAAAAGAGATAACTGTATGTATACTTAAGTGTGTAGGATTGATAACCATGTTACTAAGTTTTTGTTGGATCAGTGAACAGAACTGTTTGCAGCCTCACTGTTTGAATGTTCAGTTTGTATGCTTTAATTTTGTAACTTGAACAACTATATCCAAGAAGACAATATGTAATGTATCAAATAGTGATTTCTTACTCTATTTTTTTTGAAATTCTGTATTGTTTCTACCCTTTTTTCTGTTTTGCTTCCCCCCTCTTTAAATAAAATTAAAAAAATTTGTTCAGAAAGATTAGCGAACTAGAAGAAAAAAAAATTAAAGAAGACTGAAGTGGGAGGAATCAGCTTAAATAGCTTTTTATATAGCCACTGTGAAGATGACAGAGTACTTTTGGCAGAAAGTATAAACAGATAGATAATGGAAGAGGCAGAGAACATAGAAATAGGTGCACACAAATACGTGCAGAGAGTATGTCAAGATGGCAAAGAACATAAAGATGAAAATATCATTAACTATGCGGAAATTGCAGATTAAAACTATAAAAATTTATCAATGCATACCTATGAGAATAACTAGTACATAAAAGGTCAAGAGAACTGAATAGAGGAAGGACACAAATCATCCCCACATTGCTGATGGAAATGTGAAACCTTCGTAACATCATCAACATCCAACAAGTAGGAGGAAAAATTTCCCTCAACTAATCCACTAGTAAAGTGATATATCGTTTCAATGGCAAGTTACTCTTCAATAACAAATGAAGAACTGAAACATTCAGTAGGGTGAATGAACTTTGGAAAAAGGCTTAGTAGTTTCTTAACACTAAGCATGATAGAACTATACCACTCAAAAATTGTAGTTCTAGGCATTTATCTCGCAAAAATGAAAAATTAAATTCACATAAGACATTTATGTTGATAGTAAGTTTAATAGCCAAAAATAGACACAACTCAGTTATATTTCAAAAAATTTTCATTAAAAAATTATGATACATACCACCTGTTATGGTTTATACATTGTGTCAACTTGAGAGTCTAGAAAGCTTAACTACTGTGACTCAGCAGCTCTACATCCTGGGGTGTAGAGAATATTGTTCATTGTGTCAATTTGAGAAGGTCAGAACTTTAAGTGATTCAGTAGGGGACCAGGGTCCCTGTTTTGTAACGTCCTCAGCCTGTGCAAGAGGACGGCACAGTGCTGGACCCACCCCAGGGGAGCAGCCTGCATACAATAAAGGGCAATGAGGAGGGACTGACTTCTGCTTCTTTGGAGGAGCTTCAGTCTTCAACTTCAGCTTGGATGTCATCTGCTGGCTTCTGGCACAGTCTGTTCCGCTTCTGCCTGGGACTCTTCAGCCTTCATCATAAACTCTTCAGCCTTTCTCATAGACTCTTCTGCCTTCCACTGTAGATTCTTCAGTGTTGCGTCCCAGACCCATCGACCTCCTGATATGGATTTGCATGGGACAATGCAGTAAGCTCCAGCCCTTGGGCTTGACCCTTCAACTTTAGCGAGCAGACACGCTCTGTACTCTCCCTCATCCAACTTTGTGGCTGATACATTGTGAGTCAATTTTGTAATTCCTTATATAATTGTATATCTTGTTTTATATCTGTTTCTATAGTAAACCCTGACTGATACACCACGGAATATTAGTTATCAATGTAACAAAAGCAGTTACTGATAAACACAATAATCTGAATAAATCTTCAAAACAAAATCAATTACATTTTATTACTCCATTTGTATAATATTGTTAAAATTAAAAAATTGCAGAAATTGAAGAATATATTAGTGGTTTCTAGGATTTAAGACAATGTGGGGGTGGGAGGTAAGTGGACATAGCTGTAAAGGGACACTTTGAATAATTTTGTAGAAAAGATCTCTCTGTACCTGAAAATACCATAACTGTGATATTGTGCTAACATTCCAAAAGAAGTTATCATTGAGTAAAACTGAGAAAGATATGTAGTGAATGTGTCTGTTTTGTGTATTACAACTCCGTAGAAATATTTCATTATTTCAAAATAAAACTTGAAATAAAATATTAAATAGAAAATTAGTGTTAAAATAGAAGATTGGGGGGACACAGAAATATAAACTACTATACATTGACTTACATAAAAACAGGATTAAACGTTCAGCACTAAATTATGAAACTGCAGCAAATGCATCATGATAAATTTAATAATAGAAACAATATGGAGTAAAATTACAAAATAATTTATTATTTTAATAATGCTAAATAGATATTCAATTTCTTCACTAATGAACACCTTTTGACAAAATGTCTATTCATCTTTCAAATTACCATTCATTTTAAAGGCAATCTACAGGGCTGGAGATATAGCTCAGTGGCGTAAATGCCTGCCAGGCAAGCCCAGGGCCTAAATTCCACTTCTGGTAGCAACAAAAAACAAATGAAGGCAATCCACAGTTTTTGAAAGAGTGTAATGAATTTTTAAATGGCAGATGGATACATCTGTAAATGTTCATTTTAAAATATGAGATGTATAATAACCATGTATTTATGGAGCACAGTATGACACATGAATATCATGCATAATGATATCAGGATGATCAAAATGTCTAAAACTTCACTATTTTATGCTATTTACTATTTTATGCTGTTGAGAATTTCAAATTCACCTCTCCTAGGTATTTTGAAGTATAAAGTAAATGATTGTTAACAACAGGTACCCTAGTCTGTTATGGAACACTGAAATTTATTTCTCTTAATAATTTTATAATAATTTTGTAATCTCTTCTTTATCCCTCACATTATCTGGTAATCACCATTCAACTGCCTACATTTGTGAGATCAATGTTATTTGAAACCAGTTCATTAATATTTGAGCTTCAATTTATCTATGAGTAGGAATACAAAATGATAATTTCTAAAAGGTTTTGCACTTACTTAAAATGTTAGAGATGAGTCACCTTATGATCCAAAACTTTCTCAAATATATGAAAACATGCAATCATATCAAAGAAGCACTTGAGTGTTCAGAATAGCACCAATAACCATCCAACAACCAGGTGGAAAAGTGTCCTTCAACTGATTAATGAGTAAATGTAATACATCTATTCAATGGAATATTCCTCTTCAATAGTAAATGAGGAACAGAAACATTCAACAGCATGGATGATCTTTTAAAATGTTACTCTAAGTGAAAGAAGCCAGTCATGAGTGTTCAGAGTAGGCAAATAAATAGAAGGAGAAAGATAAGTTGTTATCTGAGGATATAGTTACTGCAAGTAATCCAGGATTTCATTTTAGACTGTTCTGGATGTGAGGGGAGTAATGTAAATAATCTAAAAATACATTATGATAATGTTTGCACAGCTCTGTTGGAACAAACACTGAATTATATGTTTTGAATCATTGAACTGATGTAATGATGTAAATAATATCAATAGAACTCTTAAAAGGGACTACATTATGTAAGTCGATATGTGAATAGTGATATATGCATAAAAATTTATATTGGATGCCAGGCATATATAGCTCAATGGCACGGCACCTGCCAACAAGCACAGATCTCGAGTTTAATTGTTGGTACAAAAAAAATTATGTTGGAGTTTTATCCCAACTGACAGAAAATAACCTAATGCCTAATTATTATAGAAGTAGTAAATCACTTCACATTATTTATGGAATGAAGCATTACACAGAGTGTAAGGTACATGGATTATAAATTTCTAATATATAAGAATTTATATTATGTGTTCAAATACTCCAAATAACATATACATTTATAAAATGGCATAGATACTTCCATGTAAGTGAAGATTCATACATACATTTATTTAAATAACCTGAAGATAGATATAGATAAATGGATAGATAAATAGATAATTTCAACAATATTTTATCTTAGCAGTGGTTTTTAGTTTCTACTGTATCTGTAAATTTTTATAACAATGTTTTTAAATTTTTGCTTTTAAAACATTTATTTTTAACTAAATTTAAAATACAATTCCTGAGATTATTTGCTAAAGCTTGAAAAAAATCAATGTTGTTATATTGTGTGTTTTCACATTAAGATTTTAATTTTCTAATCCAGGAAATGAAAATTATTATACTATATCAGAGTATTTGCAAGAAAACATAGTGTATGTGAAAACCTCTTTATAGAGCGCCATTGAACAAGGAGATGGAATTAATGGATAAATTCAAGGTTTATGTTGAATGAATGTGTCATGCCCCCCTGTTACATTCTTACTGGGCACTGAAGCTCATGCTTCACCTGTAGCTGAGACCCCCTCGGATCAGACAGTCCAGGTGACACAGAGTGTTTGGCCACTGAGTGAGCCCAGGTACATATGGAGCATACACACACCTCCTCAGCACAGTGTTTCCCCCATTTCCAACATACAGAATCATAACCATGGAATAGCAATTGTTTTTTAAGCTGCTAAATTTCTGTGTGGCTTGTTACATAGCAATAGAAACTCTGACAAATGATGAGAGGTTTTAGATTATCATAGCAGATCATCATAATCATAGGATTTATATCTAAAAGATTTATATGAAAAACAAAAATAAAATCTGCTCTCATTAGAAGACAACATGATGACTTATTAATAATGGTTCATTATTCCTGAGTGAATTGAATCATGACAAAAGCTCAGCTGTGAAATGAATTACAGATTATGCTATGCACAGCATTTGCATGTATACTATCTGATAGTCATTAAAATGCTCACAAAAATAATTTGTGGTAAAGATGTATTATTCCATTACCTAGGTAGAGAATATAAATTTGAATTTCTACAAGTTATATATAATTTTTACATTATACATATATATATTTTAATGCTACAAAAGTATTTCTGTACTTGGATTCTTATCCATAGTTATACATTTAGTCAAATAACTCTTAAAAACTGTGCTTTAATGTGAACTGATAGTTCAGAATCCTGTAATCGTCTTCTGTTTCTTCTACTATCCATCAATTTCATGTTTTTCAAAGCATAAATCATAGTTTCAATGAAAATACTAAATTATGAAAAATGTATAAACAATCAGTTTTCAGATTATAGCAAGAATGCTCACATAATCAAATCAAAATTGAACTGGATAGTAAAAAAGAAAAAAAAAACCCTCACTTCAGTATCATAGCTTTCAAGTATTTTCAGAGTACAAATTTGTTAATCTTGAAATAAATGAAAGATGTGATCAATTCCTGAAGGATCAGACTGATTTATCTTTTTCTACTTTCAATTAATCCATCACTTATTAGTTGGCAGAGACAATATTTAGGAAAAATACCAAATAGTATAAGGAAAAATAAAGTCAGGATATAATGAGAAATATCAAAAAGTCTGGAAAAGAAAGTAATGAAATGAAATAACATTGAATAAAGATTCATTTTAAAAACTCAATAAAGCAGAAAGTGTTCTATATTACCCCCATTGTGGGGGTCTATTCAGGGCCTGGTATGTGAGAGGCAAGTACTCTATAACAACTACATTCCCACCCTAAAATGTCTTCATTTTGTGGGTTTCTTTTGTGCTATAAACTTCACCTGTAACTACATGGAGGAGAGGGCGAAGACGTGGGGTAAAGATAAAAGTAGGAAAGCAAGAGGAACTGAGAAAAGGACAGGGGTGTGACTGATTTTCTCTTAAGCTAGCTCCCTTGGAGCAGTGATTCTGAAAGAGAAATGGCACATGTGACTGGACAAGTGTAAAAAAGGCAGGTAGCAATAAAAAGAAGTATATAAAGTCACAGAAAAGCCTTATAAGGTGGGCAATTCCCAGATATCACAGAATGACAAAGATTAAATTTTCACTTTATGCAAACATAAAGTCTCCAAGAGGAGACTTTGTTCAATACACAGGCCATATGGTGGCAGCACAGAAAGGCGTTAACTATAAGCCTAGACCAAATTAGCCTTAGCATTCGATCTCTCCATACCCAAGTTAAAATAATTTTAAAATAATACTTGAAGAAGTCAAACTGATCTGCAAAGTTATTTAGCTTCAACCAGGAAGAAAAATAATCAATACTCTTTAGGAAATTATAACATAAAGGAATACTCAACAATCCAATACTCAGAAAATGACATTCAATGAAAAATTACTACCTTGAAGTACAAGCAGGAAAGTACAGCTAATAGCCTGAATAATATCAGTCAATAGAGAACCAAAAGTGATAAAAGGGAAATAATGAACAGATATGACATTTAGTTAATACACTGCTCCATAAATTCAAGGCTACAGAAGAAAATACAAGCATAATGACAAAATTATGGGACCATGTAAATGAGAAATAAAAGAAAAAACAGAAATTTAACTTTCACATGTTGCACTCTGCAGAAGGAAAGAACAGTGAAACTGAAGATCTGATAACTAAATCTTTCTCATAAAAACAAAGAGCAAATAGAAGTGCAAAAACCTCAGTGCCATAGGAAGCAATAGCAGACAAACTCACAAATGATTGGAGAGTTTTAAAAGGCATAAAAATAAAAGGAAAGATGAAAAAGAAGAGGGAGAACTAACAGTATATGTGAGAATATGGCATTAAAAGTCCTAATTACTTAAAATCATAGATTCATATATTGGGATAAACACAAAGAAAACTAATTCACCACCCATGACGATAAGATTTCTGAAATTCTGTGATAAAGAGAAAACAGAAACAGCAAGAACAAACTTATTAGATCTAAAAGGATGAGAATGAGAAAAATGTCAGAATGCACATTGTTAGCATCAAAAATTTAATGAACTGAAGATGAAATGCCTATTTATTATAAAAAGATGAGAATGTATCTTAAAAATTATAATGCTGGATATCTATGCTCAGGAAAACTACTCTAACAATAAAGGGAAAAGAAGACATTTTCATAAAAATAGAAATTGAGGTCTCATGTAGCTAATATTATCAATCTAGTTGACTCAAATGAAGTTAAGATACCACCATAAGCAATAAAAGCAGAAAACTCATTCTGCTCAAATTGCCATGAAACAATTAACATGACAGATGATACAATAGGTTATAAAACCCATCTCAACAATTTTTTTTAAAAAACAAAATCAAATGGAGGTTTTCTTTTTTATATAGCCACAAGAGTATTAAAATAGAAATAATAATCAAATCTGGAACACTTTTGAATATGTAAAAGTTAGACAATCTATTTCTAATTAACCCTGAATTTAAAATAAAAACAAAGTAGAAAGTTTATTAATTGAATAAAGTTTTAAAACTATATTAACATTTATAAGAATCATCTCCATTATTTACTATTTTTTATTTAAGAGAAAAAAGACACAGAAATGAAAAACAAAATGCAAAAGAGACAAACAACAACAAACCCAATACAATAACAGTATAGGTTTACAAAACAAGTTGATAGGAATTTGACAGTGATTGTAATATTGCATATTGTTACCTTCAAAAGAGTTGCTGAAAATAATAGACATGTAAAATTGATCTAATCATATGAATATTAACTGTTCTTTTCCAATAATTAATATAGTTAATAGTACAGTCATTTTAGCTATCTTATGTATACAGAAACACAAATCCGTGTCTTTTCCTTTTTCCTTCCTTCTTTCCTTTCCCCTATCCCAATTGCTTTTGAACAATGTCTTACCCTTACACAGTACTTACTGTAGATTTTGTATTGTATATACTTTTTTAATTTCTTATGCTGGGGGAAAATATGAGTCTGATTTATTTCACTTATGAGTATGGTCTCAAGTTGTATCCATTTACTTATAAAAGTCTCAATGAAATCTTTCTTTATAGCTGAGTAGTACTCCATTGCATAAAAATACCACATCTTTTTCATCCACTCCTTGACTGATGGGCACTTGGGTTGTTTCCCAGATTTGGCTATTACAAATTGTGATGCTGTAAACATGGGTGCACATATCTCACTGTGGTATGATGTTTTCAATTATTCTGGGAAAATACGCAGAAAAGGAATAGCTGAGTCAAATGGAATCTCTAATCCTAGCTTTTTGAGGAATCTCCACATTGATTTCCACAGTGGTTGCACCAGTCTGCATTTCCACCAACTGTGCAGAAGAGTTCCTTTTTCCCCACAGCCCCTCCAGGAATTTTTTATTGGTTGATTTCTTGATGTTGGCCATTCTTTCTAGGATGAGATGGAATCTCAGTGTTGTTTTAATTTGCATTTCCTGAATGAACATTCATGCTGAACATTTTTTCATATATTTACTTGTCATTTGTATTTCTTCATCTGAGTGTATATTCATCTCAGATGCCCATTTTTGGAATGGGTCCTTCAATTTTAGAGCCCTGATTATTTTTTATTCTTTACATGTTCTAGATAGAAATCTTTTGTCTGAGGACAAGTTGACTAAGAATTTTCAAGTAATGGTGCTGGACAATTATACTTTAATGAACAATTAAAAATCAAAATCTCCTCACACTATGCACAAAATTTAATTTGAATGAACACAGATCTACAATAAAATTCATTAACTGTGACTCTAGTAAAGGATACATAAGAAACTCTACAATGTGTGGTAGGCAAAGATTAAAGTGTAACATGCAGAAAATATTAGTTTGTAGTTTGTTCTTTTCTTTTTTTTTTGCCACCTCTTCTTATAGTTCCTAATCCTACTTGCTGATTTCATTCTTTTCCTATTTTTTCTTTTCTTTTTTTCTTTCTTGACTACCTTTTCAAGCAATTGACAAAAGACACAGTTGCAAACCAGAGATTAATTCTAACAGCTTAATTGTTAACCATGTATTTAGAAGTTCAACTTGAATGGAGCAAGTAGTTTAGTGAAATTCAACACATACCCTGAGAGGACCAAGTTTTTGCTTTCTAAGAAAGAATCTTTTTGTCTTTGAGATGCTACTTTAAAGTTAATGTACTGAATATATGTATTAACTTTTGCTATACTCTGGTTATTTTGCCATGGAATTTTGAATTTTTTCCATAAAATAAAATAAAATATTCAGAACCTGCTCTGATCCCTGTGAGCCTGTTATGGTTGATACATTGTGTCAATTAAGTGACTTAGCAGCTCTACATCCTGAGGAGTAGAGTGCAAGACATAAACCTTTAAGATGTTCTTTCTTGTGTCAATTTGAAAAAGTTAGAAATTTAACCAAGCCTTTCAGCAGGGGCCCAGAATAATTGTAACATCCTCAACTCCTGCAAAACAAGGGCTCAGGAATTGGTGTGATTGCTACATTCACTCAAGCGGCATAGCCTGCTTACAATATAAGGGGGGAACAGAGGCTTGCTTGCTCTATCTTTTGCTTTTGTGGCTTTGCTGTCTTCTGCTGCCTTGAAGTGATGCCTCTGTGCCATACAAACCTGCCTTGGAATCAGCTGATTATGGACTGAAATCTCCACAAAGACTGAGTTAAATAAACCATTCCTTCTTTCATTTTGGGTGTTAGGCATTTGTCTCAGCAACAAGAGAGAAGTAACCAAGACACAGTTCTTTGTACTTGGATGCAATGCCCTGAAAACCTGGAGGACAACAAGAAAGGATAAGCCATTGACTAAAAAACGTGATAGGTTCTGCTCTTCTGGACAAGTAACACATTTCAGCTATGTATTGAAAGTTTTCCGGGATACATAGATCTCTCTCTCTCTCTCTCTCTCTCTCTCTGTTTTTCAGCTCTCTCTTTGTTGTTTTCCATACTTAGTTTGATGTTTCAAAAAATAATTGTTTTCTGACTTCAAAAGAAAATGAATTGAGAAATTATTACAGATTTTTAGATATACTTAGAAGTATACTTAGATGTCTTGATTTCCTCACCTACAAAATGGTGAAAACAAACAAACAGCTGTCATGAAGAAGGAGGTCACCGGGGAAAGTTCTTCATAAATTGCAGTTGAATAAATATAAAATATAGTTCTTCATATCATCTTTGTGCTTTTTGTCATTTTATTGCTTCTGTTAGTTTATAAATGCTTTGATGATCTTTATTATCTTCCTTGCCTTTAGTTTTTATTCAGCAAATTTTCTTTCTGAATCATAGTAACAAATAAAATAATTGAACGAATCTGACCACCACCATCCTAGGCTGACTGCAGCCCACTCTAACCACCCAACCCACAGAGCTGCATGGTGACTGACACGGCTCTCAGCCCTACTGTTCATAGCAAGCACTACTCCCTGGACTCCCCCAGGACGACCACTGCCCCATGTGCTCTCTGAAATCTTATTCTGGGAGGTAAACATAACCCTCTTGCCCTGAGCCCCACTGTTATGGACCTGACAGGAAAGACCAGTTAGTTTATAGGAGAGGAAAAGAGCCCATCTCAGTGCCAGAGTGGTCTCTCTCAGGTTTGTCCTGTTGAGCTCATAATTTTATTTCTTTTCCTTCTTTTTCCTAACAATAATGGCACAAAATCATCGAAAAATTCAAATTTTTCAGTAAACTGTATATTAAGAACTGTAAAGTATGCACAGATATTATTTCCTATTTATTTTTCTTTCAATTTACAATACAATTTCCCAAAAGACAAAAACTAAATACTATTGTTGTAAATTCTGTTAAATGCAAAATTTGAAGAATCAAACGGCATTCTGGGTGTGTGTGTATTCTTTTATGACTATATGCATTGAATGATTCTTGTGTGATTTCAGTCCTTTCATTACTAAAGGACAAAGTTGCCATTAAAGGAAATGAGTAATGCTAGTTCCTGGTTAGAGAGAAGGTCTAACAGGTAGTTCTTTCACTGGTTCAGGTGGAAGGTTTACTGCAGATCAAGGCACCCTGAAGAAAAGACACAGAGTGCTGGGAATGTCTGACGTGTCACTCTCAGTGAAGGAAGGTCAGCACTGTAACATTCCGCTCCCTTATATACCATACAACACCATCAAGTTACCTACAAAGTTACACAATGGACTATTTATATACATAATCACTGAGCATCTGTAAGGTGCATAGCATATGCTTCGCTATCTTGGCTGCGCTTACCACACATTTGTGATGATTGTCTAGCATGGTCTATAATTAAGAAATTTGAAAAAATAGAAACTGGAATGTTGCCCTAGAATGCATGTATGTGGCAACTGTATTGTATATTTTATTCTCATTCCTCAAAGAAAAGGGCATAAGTTCCTAATTCAAAATTCCCAGGTATGTTTTTTTCCTATGAATACTGATTATATCTTATTTATAAATATTTCACCAAAGTGGTGTGTATTGGGGAAATAATTTTGTTAGACTTTATCTAGGCTTTGATTAGTATACTCTACTTCCTCTCCAAAAAGGAAATGGTAATCAAATATATCTTTACTTTAAAAGAAAATAATCAGAAAGAAATAAATTTGACTTTTCTTGGTTGAAAACAAGAACCCTATGAATCATTAAAGTTCACTACAACATCAAACAAAATATCTTCACTATTGATTTTTGTTGCATTTTCTTTATTACTTTAGATTTTTTTATTCCAGAGAGGTAAAGTAGAAATAATTATGACTAATTAAAAACTATTCTTTTTAATATTCATATTCATATATTTGAAAGTTTAAAGACATATTATGCTTTGGCAGCCTCTAAATAATATGCAACAGTGATTTGCTTATGAACCAAAGTATCCAGAACTGTTAACTTAAAAAAATTATAATGTTGCTCTTATAACAGCTTAAGAATGCTGAAGCTGTGTTTTAATGTTTACTTTAAAGATACAAGGTTCACATTTTTAAATTAAACAAGACAGATGAGCAGTTAATGGTTGTAAATACCTTAAACCTCATTTTTCCTTCTTATTCCAATAAACTGTTGTTAAAATATGTAGAATAGCAAAAATGTTAATGCTAATAGGTTCCTAGAATTTGTGACATAGACATTCTCTCAGAGACCACATCACCACAGCTGAAACTCCAGCCAGGGGCCCCCAGACCAGCCTAGACACTGGCCTCCCCTGGGACTCCACCTTCTCCACAGAGACCGCTCCCAGCGGCACTGGTAACTCCAGGAAGAGGTGCCCAGGCTGGCTTAGACTCGGACCTCCCCTGTGGCCCTGCCTTCTCTGCAGATGACCTTTTGGGACCAGGGAACTCAGCCAGAGCTCTCACCCTTTCTCCCAGAAACTTGGACTACAGTGGATTAACCAGGCTAGCTTGAGGGGAGATTCAGTGACTCCCTCACCCAAATGGAAGATCTCAGCAGGCTCCAGTGTGGTGAGTATGCCCCTAAAATAGAGGTGTACAGTGAGTAAATAGGGCCAGTAGTAAAGCTCCCTCCAACTAACTGTAAAATCTTAGTGAGTCTGGCAAGAGTGGGGGTGACTCTTTCCTGCACACAGAAAACTTCAGGCAGAGTGAGGAGTGTGCCAGTAAGGACTCCCCCAACTTGGAGAAAAATCAAAAGGGCTTATGAAACACACAAGCACACAATAGGGACACAGTACGGCCTCAAGTAACACAAATACTATAGACAGGGAGATTTGATGAGCTGGAATAATCTGAAGATAAAGTAATAGAAGGAACTAAAAGTTGACCTACATCAATATTACTAGGCCTGACATCCCAGGAAGAATATAGAACTCACCCAACAGGCCTGGCAGTGGGAAATCAGGTGACTGGCCCACCTCTTCATTGTCGGACCCAGCAATTGCACAAATATCAACCTTACATTAGGACCCCAAGATACATACTACCAATAGTTCACACTAGTGGAATTAAAGGACCAAGTATTAACTCAAAAGGGGAAAATGGCAAAAGCAAAAAACAAAATGCAATCTCAAACATCTAGCCCACCAGGGGCAAGTACAAGAAACATTGAAAGAGAGGACTTCAGAAGTAACATGCCAGAAATCTCTGAAAAGATAGCGAGTGAAATAAAAAAACAACTCCATGAGGCTATAGAGGAAATTAAATTAGAAGTACTCTCTCATGTAAAAATAGAAATAGCAACCTTAGTAAAGGAGTTGCTGAGTGCAGCTAAAGAAGAATTAGAGAAAAAAGTACAGGAGCATGGGAAACTGATTGAAACCTTGAATGAACAGTATAGAAAACATGCAGAGTTCATGAAACAAACTCAAAGAGACATAAAAGAAAGAAAAAATTCTATTCAAAGTATGCACAAACATTTAAATGAAGCTGAGGGTAGGATTTCAGACCTTGAGGACAGGATCGCAATTAGTGATCATGAAAGGATAGAACTTTTAAAAATAACAAAGCAGCATGAAGTGACAATCCAACAGCTTCAAGATGATGCCAAGAGAAAAAAATATAAGGTTAATAGGCATCAGTGAAGAGGCAGGAGTCAATGCAAATGACATAGCCAAAAATATTCACAGAAGTAATAGAAGAAAATTTCCCAAACATGGGGAAAGAATCTGATATGCAGACAAATGAGGCATCTAGAATGCCAACAGTCACAACCAACATAAATCTACACCCAGATATATAATAATTAAGATCTCAGACATACACCATAAAAACAGAATACTAAAAGCTGTTAGAGAAAAGACACAACTCACCTATCAAGGAAAGCCCATTAGATTCACAGCAGTCTTTTCAGCACAAACCTTCAAGTCAAGATGAGCCTGGAGTGAGGTATTTCAAGCCTTGAAAGAAAACAACTTTCAACACAGACTGATGTACCCAGCAAAACTGTCTTTCAAATTTAATGGAGAAACAAGATACTTCCAAGACAAAGAACAACTGAAGAAATTCACATCCACCAAGCCAACCCTAAAAAGAGTATTGAAAGACATGCTAGATAGAGATAAAAATGACTACCACCCCCAGAACAACAACAGAAAGAAACCACCACGTGGCAGTTAAACAATTAAACAAGGGGGATTTACAATTAAACAAGGGGAAAAGCAATTAAACAAGGGGGAAAAACAAAGCAAACAACTGCAAGATAACATGGCAAAGTCAAGCCAGTGCATATCAGTGATATCCATAAAGGTAAATGGCCTCAATTCACCTATTAAAAGAAATAGGCAGACAGAATGAATCAAGAAACAGGATCCCACAATATGCTGTATACAAGAGACACATCTGACTCAAAAGGAAATTCATAGATTAAAAGTCAAAGGATGGAAAACAGTATTCCATGCAACAGGAACCCAGAAAAAAAGCAGGGGTAACTGTTCTATTTGCAGATAATGTGAATTTCAAATCTAAAATGATTGAAAGAGATAAAGAAGGTCACTACATACTCAGTGGAAAAATTCAAGAGGAAGAACTAACAATTATAAATATATAAGCACCAAACACAGGAGCACCGAACTATATAAGACAGGTAATAATGGACATGAAAAACCAAATACACAAGAACACAATTATAACAGGGGACCTTAACACCCCACTGTTACAAAGAGACAGGTCAACTAGACAAAAAGTCAGCAAAGAAATAACAGAACTAAATCATACCTGTGAGCATTTGGACTTAGTAGATGTTTACAGAGTGTTCCACCCAACCATATCAGAATACACATTGTTCTCAGCTGCACATGGGACATTCTCCAAAATAGACCATGTATTATCACATAAAACATTCGGAAGTAACTTCAAAAGTATTGAAATTATCCCATGCATACTATCTGACCACAGTGCACTGAAATTGGAAATTAATGGCAAAAAACCAGCAAAACCTACATAAATACATGGAAATTAATCTTTTGAACAAACAGTGAGCTACAGATAAAATTAAAGAAGAAATAAAGCAATACCTACAATTCAATGAAAATGCAGAAACAACACAGTGTAACCTGTGGGATGCAATGAAAGCAGTTCTAAGAGGGAAATATATAGCAATAGTTAGTCATATCAAGAAAACAGTTTCTGCACTTCAAAGGAAATCATCAAAAGAGTGAAAAGAAAATCCATAGAATGGTAGAGAATTTTAGCCAGCAACCCTTCAGACAAAGGACTTATATCCAGAAGACATAAAGAATTGAAAAACATCAAGCCCCCCAAATTCAAAGACTCTCTCCAAAAATGGGCAACTGAGATGAACACACAGTTCCAAGAGGAAGATATACAAATGGCAAATAAATACATGAAGAAATGTTCACCATCAAATTAAATGCAAATTAAAACAACATTGAGATTTCCTCTGACTCTGGAAAGAATAGCTGCCATCAAGAAAGCAACTGATAACAAATGTTGGTGAGGCTGCAGGGAAAAAGGAACACTGCTCCACTGTTGGTAGGAGTGCAGAGTGGTGCAGCCACTGTGGAAATCATTACAGAGATTTCTCAGAAGACTAGGATTGGAAGTTCCATTCAATCCAGCTATTCCCCTCCTGAGTATGTTCCCAGAAAAACTGAAAAGGTCATATCACAGTGATATACGTGGCCCCATGTTCACAGCAGCACAATTTGTAATATCTAAATCTCAGAAACAACCAAAATGCTCATCAACTGCAGAATGGATGAAAAAGATGTTTTATACAATGGAATATTACTGAGATATAAAAAAGGTTGATTTTGAGGCCTTCATATTGAAATGGAGGCAACTTGAACCTATTCTCATAATTCAAATAAATAAAAATCATATTTATGGATATCAAATTATGTCTGTAGTGTAAAAAGCAATAAGAAATGTAGGAGTAATAAAACCCAAAATGTGTAATTGCTATTGTAAAAAAGAGAGGAAAAGAAAGTGCTCTAAATTATATAAATGCATGTATGTTTAAGTGTGTAGGATTGATAACCATATTACTGAAGTTTTGTTGGATCATTGAACAGAACTGTTTGTAGTCTCACTGTTTGAATGTCCACTTGTATGCTTTAATTTTGTAACTTGAACATCACTGTTTGAATGTCCACTTTGTATGCTTTAATTTTGTAACTTGAACAACTATTTCTAAAAGGAAAATATGTCATTTATCAACTAAAAAAAAGTAATAAGAAATGTGGGAGTAATAAAACCCAAAATGTGTAACTGCTATTGTAAAAAAGAGAGGAACAGAAAGTTCTCTAAAGGATACAACTGCATGTAAGTTTAAGTGTGTAGGATTGATAACCATATTACTAAATTTTTGTTGGATTGTGGAGCAAAACTGTTTGCAGTCTCATAGTTTGAATATCCACTTTGTGTGCTTTAATTCTGTATCTTGAACAACTATTTCTAGGATGACAGTATGTAATTTGTCAACTAGTGGTTTCTTAGTGTTTATTTTATTTCATTTCATTTTTTTGAAATTTTGTATTATTGCTTCCCTTTTTTCTGTTTTTTTTTCTCTTTAAAGTAAATAAGTAAATAAATAGAATTTGTGACGTAGAACAGGACAAAGCAAGATTTTAATTTTTATTCTGCCACAATTTAACAAAAGTTAAATTTTATAGAGTTAAGTTCAGAGGAAATCCTTATGTAATTATTATGATATAAACTCATCATTTAAAAAAAATTCAATTATGCCTATTTGATTTATAAATAATAATGAAATAGTGATGCTTATGAAGGTTGTAGAGCCTACTGAGATCTTTTAACATGAAAGTACTGCATTAGATTTAGAAGGTAGACTTTTAAAAGTAACATTTATTTATTGCTTTGAAACTTTCACAATAATTTACTAAATTAATGAATAAAAGTTTGTATTGTTTTCTTACAATATACTCCCACTTCAATTGAAAGTCATGCAATGTTTTCAATTTTGAAAGAACATAGGAATTGGACATTTAGTAGAGTAAATTAGAAAAAATACATTTCAGGCAGAGAAAATTTAATACTATACCTGTTTATGTGTATATTTTATGAAGTTCCACTATGTTTTCAAATGTTCCTTTTCTCTCCTTCTAGAACCAGTGTCCACAGTTTGCATAAGAGCACTTGCATATTGCTGTCATTTGTTTACCTTTAATATATAGTAAAAATCTGACATAAGATTCAAAATGGAACTGCTAAAATTTGCAAGGTATTTTGTCTCAATGAAACCAGATCACTCTTTTGCTGTCACCTGAGGTGAGAAAAACTATTTGAAAGGAAAGCTTCTAATAGTGCAAAGGAAAGCAACTCTGTAATACATCTCATGGACAGAAGTACATTATTTTCTGGTGTCTCAGATCCATCTCTTAAGAAGTAGTTATATTCCTATTTTTTTAAAAAGAAAAACATTGAAGATGATTAGGGGAAAATAGTTATTATGCAACTCATTCATCTTGCAAGAGATGAATAGTTCAAACCCAAACCATTCCTCTAGCACACACTAGTTTTCATGCCTCCAATATGAATGAAAGGACAGCTGCAATCACTAAAGATTGGGAAAAAGGATCAAAAGTCCCAGTGAAATTATTAAACAACTGAAGCAACAGTTTGAGGAAGTGAGAGAAGCTAAGTAATGGGACTTTCAGAAAAAAATCAGTGCCAGCTGAGCCAATGACATTTCTGATGCAATAAACCAAAATAGTCATTGTATTCTTTCTTCTCATTCTTCTCTCTCAACTTTGTGCTAGTAGCTTTGTCTTACACAAATTATTTTTTAATGTTATTATAGGTGATCTTCACACAAATACAATTATGCTTATGGAATATACTCTTATTATCTTTTCTAAATATGTCTTCTGGCCAGATTCATGGGAATCACTAACAGATATCATGTGATCCTACTTACTTGTTTGTTTCTTGACAGTTGTCTGTACAGGTAAAGTGGTGCCTTAGGCTCATGGATCTGATCTTACTGCTCTTCCTTTAGAACCTGCTGAACATTAATTCTATCATCTTTCAATATTATATTTATTTAATAATGATAATGATAATTTTGATAATGATGATAATTTTGAAAATGGTAATATTTATTTAAAACTGTCCATAATTTATTTTCAATAAAATATATGGGGAAGTTAATGTTTAAATCTGATTTCCCAATTTGCTTCCTATATTTTTTGAGAACTACCATTTTTTTAGCTATTACTCAGCCATCATCAAAGCCATTAGGATTTTTGAAAAAGAAAAAAAACTCTTATTGTGTACCATGGTGATAATGTGATATGCTTTTACTATGTATAGTATGTCTACTTTATTTATATTCTTTCTATAAAGAGACTTACAGGAACGTTAAAGTCACTAAGCTATTTTACTTGATAATTACTTTACTTATCATTGTCCTTCAGTATTATTACACTGTGTAAATAAGTCTATAGCATATTCCCTTACCCTTTCTTCTGTTAGTATAGAAGAATGACTGAGACTGGGTAATTTATAAAGAATAGATTTTATTTCTTATGCTTCTGAGGCTGAGAAGTCCAAAAGCATGGCTCCATCACCTGCCAAAGGATTTGGTTTGCATCATTCCATAATGGAAATTAAAAGGCCCAGAGAGGGAATGGTGCAAAACTTAGCTTTTTAGCAGGTGCACACTTCCATGATAACTAACCAGGTCCCATTATAAGGTTATTTATCTACTCAGGACCACACAATCTTGTGACATATTCACCTCCTGAAGATCTCACTTTCCAGTACCATCAGAAGGGTGAATACATTACAATAGTTTTAGAGAGGATATTGAAATCATACCACATATAGACACCCCTTTCCAGCTTTGTCTCTACCATCCATAGAAAATGAGTAGCAGTCATAAATATCTTATTGAGTCTGGCCACTTTCCAATGCCATGATATTTTTCAGTCATTAATTAAATTAAAATTAATTTCTCATCAGATAATGGCGTTTTTGTTCTTTGTGTTCTGACATTCATTGTGTTTGAAGAAGTTTTTTTAACTTGTCTGGTACTTTTACTGTTAAAGTTGATAGATTCATTACAGATTGTCCAAGTCATTTTATCCTTACTTACAAAAGAAACATACTGGGTGATGGAACGGTGCTTTATAACTCTAACAGTGCACTTCATTTGTAGTTATTAAACACTCAGCAGGCGCCTCACCACACTGACATTTGTTCCCTAGTCAAAGCTCCTGTTTGACATGACCCCACTGTGTAAGGTACCATTTACTGAAAATGAGAATTCAGCTTAGATAATTAATAAATGTCATGATGCTCTCAAACAAATGCATAAATTGATAAGTGAGAAATAAAGTGCACAATCCAAGGACAAACAACATGAGTTCTCTTGTTTGGTATTTTAAAGTGCTTTTTTAAAGGCTTAAATGGGCATCTGTCCTTGTTTTGTTCTAAAAAAAATCACTGAAAAAATCTGATTGTGCAATTCTGGGAGTATCAATTAAAATTCTGAGAACATAAACTCATCAGGTTACTAAATTACAAACTTTTTATGTATCAAAAAAGTTGAACTTCAGACTTGCTATTTGACTTTGCCCTCATTACTTGAACTCTATTAGCCTCTATTACTACATCTGCGAATTGGATACAAGACAGTCACATAGGTTTTCCCACTGGTCACCTGACCAATGATGGGTAAGAGATTATTTCAGCAATACTCTTTAGTCTAGGGAGAAACAAAAGAGCATGCAATTAGTCATACCACACACAATCTTCAAAGAGTATTATTTTCCAAGAAGAGGCTGATATAAATGGGGATATTAGTTCTCTATGATTTTAAAGAAAAATTGCAAAGTAAAAAATAATATAGATATTCAGAAATTTGGAAAAATCAGTAAGTTTTTATAGAATAATTTCTTAAACATATATAAGACACATTCTACCTGATAAAAGAGAGGTGTTAACAAGCCTGTTATTGTTGGCAGTGGTGAAGGTAGCAGCAGTAACAGCAGCAGTCCCAGACATAGTAGGAAAAATGGTAGTCAGAGGATATTGTCTGAAAGTCTGTCCCCAGTTACCACTTTTTCCATTCTTTTTACCTCACTAAAATTATAGGATCTTGTAGAAAGGTCAACTCATGTCCTGATCCTTTAATACTTGTCAATACACAATTGACAAGAACTCTGTATAAACTTTTTAAAATAATCTAAATTTTGCCTTAAGAGTAAAAACCAATTAAAAATATGTAGATGTTTCTAAAATATTGTAATAATATCGATTGGTAACTTCATGGTATGTAAACATATTTATCTTTTCTCAAGTGTGTAGGTTACATGAATGAACTTTTTAGCTCAAAAGTTTTTGTTATTTGTCATTTTATTTGATATTTACATTGACAATATAGGAATACAAGTAATAATATGTGCATTTAACAAATGATAAAGAGACCTTGTAATATTAAATGTGTTAACCAATTCAAATAACTTTTACAGGGAAAGGATTACTTTTCATTTTAAAAAATGATACATGAGTTTACTTTAAATTAAATAAATAGAAATTTTGGAATGAAAGTCTTGCAAAGATATTGTATTTTAAAAGTAACTAAGTTTACTTCCCAGGCAATGAAATTTTATTCTAAAAATAAATGTGTTTTTATACTCATAGAGTGATCTATTGTATAAACATAAAGCTTATCTGAAAATAATTTTCTACAACCACAGAAAATAAAATGAACCAATTAACATACTGAATCATAATTTACAAGACCCTACAAATTACATTCAAAAAGACTAAGAATTAAAATAAAATTAAAACTGCATTCAAATACTAAGAACTATTTTTACAGAATGAATTAAATCATGTAGCATTATCTGCACAATGAGGAAAGAGCTATGATTTGAGACTTCCATTTTGCTAAATAATTGGCACATAATCTTCCTGAACATTAACAAATACTGTCAACATTATGTCCTGCTTCTCCCAAATAAATGCAAGAATAATTAGTTGAAAATTCAAAAAGTTAATTATATTCTATAAACCCTCATTCTCTAGAAATATGTACTGTCCAGCATTCTTCTCATGCATTGAGCTGAATGATGACTCTTGCTAATTTAGTTAATTCCTCCAAAACTAGCCGTGAAATTCTTATTTTTGATACATTCAAGGGACAATCCTGGAATTTTGCACTTATAATGGATATATATATATATATATATATATATTTGCAGTATAGATAGATGATAAATCAACAGAGACATAGATACATAGATACAGTTAAAAACTATAGTCTCAAAAATTCATTTATACTCCAAACCAGCAAGGTGGAATTAGGTTGCATTTGGAACTGAGAGCATAATTCTCTGGCTTTGAAATAATTTATTGTAGACCATCCAAGTGGGTCAATACGACTTCAGGGATGCTTAAAAGAAGAAACAGGATGCAGACTAGGCAGTGCCAATAGTGCTACCATGTAAAGAAGACTTAACCAGCCACTGAACCACCCATTTCTTGCATAAAGAATGAAATGGCTATGTGCCAAAGACTACAGGCAGTCTCTAAATGTTGAAAAATATACTGAGAAACATTCTTCCATGTGTCCTCCAAAAAGAATACAGTCCTCTTCATATCATGACTTTAATCTTCACTTTGAAGACTAAAACATTTTGAAGTTGTAAGTATGTATCATGTACATATGCACATATGTGTCATGTATGCATTCATGTATCATGTAACATGATTTCTTAAAACTTATACATCTAATCTCAAAAAATGAATAGTAATAAATTTGTGTTGATTTTAACCACTAAGATCGAGCTGATTTCAAACAATAATCATACAAAACAAATATGCAAAATAATTCATTCATAGGCCACTGAGACACTTCAGTGAACCAAACTGACAAGCTTGCAATTTCGTGGAATTCACATTATGTTGAATAGCTCACAAAGAAATTTGAAGCTAGCTACTCTAAATCTAGATTTACATGCTGTGTTATTCCATATCCAAAATACATGTTGGAATAAAATTTCCCCCTATTTAAAATGCAATATTGTATTTAAGAAGTAAGATGTCTTATTGCTATCTTAAAATTCTTTCTCAGGGCACATTTGTAATCATGTACTAAGCGTAGGTTCACCCAGTGATTTTTGTCTTGTTTTGATTTATTTCTACCAAAGAAGATAACAAAGGTATAAGAAAGTAATTTTTATCTTTATTAGGGTATGCTTGCAGGACATATTGTTTATACTTTCTATGTGGAGCTGGAAAATGTGCATGTTGTAATGTATTTTAATTCCTTTATTCATCCCTTTTCACTTCATTTCCTTCCCTTCATTCCATCTCTTGATCCCTTTCACATTTGAGAAAGATCTCCAAACTTCACGTTATTTTTTATTTCACTCTTTATTGATAATTTGGGTTTCTGGTATAAAAAGAGCTAGGCAATATATAAGCATGTAAGTCTGCTTTATTTCACTTAACATTATGATCTCAAAGTGTATCCATGTTCCTACAAATGACACAAGCTTTTTATGCCAGAGTGTACTCCATTATGTTTAAATAACACATTTTCTTTATCCAGTCATTTGTTGATGGACATATAAGCCTTTTCCAAGATTTTATTATTATGAGTTGTGTTGCTATAAACATGTATGTATCATGTATGTATGCAGGTATTGATATCATATGTGTTGAATTCTTTTGGGAAGATATCTATAAGAGGAATAGCTGGATCAAGTAAGTGATCAAGTGGGTTGGTTTTTTAAAACTAAAAGGAATCTTCATATTGATTTCCATAGAGTAGTTTTACTAGTTTACATTCCCACCAACAAGGCAGGAGTTTTTCATTTTCATCAGATCCTGCCCAGGACTTGTTATTATTTATTTCTCAGTTTTAGTCATTCTTTCTTGGGTAAGTTGAAATATCTCTTTTGTTTTAATTAGCAAATATATTACTCTTGATAGTAAAAATAATGATTTTATTTTGTAAATAATATGAAAATACTGAGACACATCTTGATGAAAACTGTAATGAGATTATTGTATTTTAAATATTTTAAAAGTTAAATTTTATCCCACAGCAGTTATCAGAACTTGTGGATGTTCTACAGAATTCAACTTAAACTGCATACAGCTTTCTGTGAATTCACCTTTTCATTTTCATATAATGTAATAAAAATTGCTATGTATTTGCAAACATACAGCACTCAAATGTTGAAATACATTTTATAAAAGGAAGACATGCTCAGATGGAAAATATATTAACGAAAAATATAGGACTAGCACAGTCATAATAATTATAACTGAAGCTTTTCTCTGAATTTATATAGATGTATAGTTATTTGAAAATGATGCAATTTATTACATTGAATATTGAATCTACAATTTCTAAAGATTTTTATGAAGAACAATAAAAAAATGAAAAAGAAAAGCCTTTTTTGACTGTTTATCCTACAGATTTTTGTTGGAATAGTAACAAATATTTATCTATTTAAATCTAAGAAGAAAATAAATTTACACAATATTACTATTCAAAATTTGGAAGGTATAATGACAAAAATTAATTTGTGAAAGGTATTTTAAATAAGCATGTTTGAGCCAGGCAGTGTGGTGCACTCCTGTAATGCCAGTACCAGTGAAGCTGAGGTAGGAGAATTCATTGCAAGTTCGAGGTCAGCCTGGGCTACAGAGGCCTGAACTGCATGGTGAAACCTTGTCTCAAAAAGGCCAAAAAAAAAAAAAGCATATCTTAAGTAAATGAGTTACAAATTTTATAGAGATTTTCTTAATTTGAAGAAGTACTGTCCCTCTTTTTCTATATTTTTAATGAAACCAGACAATATGTCAACCACTGAGAAAGAAGCTAAAGAAACACTCCCATAGTTTTAATATTTCAGGAGCTTACACTCATGCAGTGGTTTTGAACTGTATGTATATTGGAAAGCTTTTGTATTTCCCAAGAAAGCTTATGCAATATTGCAAAATATTTCTGTGTGTGATGGTGTGAGAGAAGAGAATGTGCTGTTAGCACAGAATGAAGAAGAGCTAAGGATTACACAGAACAGGACAGCCACGTCACCCAGAACAGCCCTGTGCAAGGAAAAACTGTGAAACCCGAAGTATCAGTAATGGCAGCATTCAAAATCACTGATCTAGTAGAAAAACGCCAGCCTGGAAGTCAGAACAATTGCTTAATGATGTTATTTGTCTAAGAATATCACTAATTATTTTTCTTATAGTGCACCTTAGATTGGGTATAGATGAACACAATTTTGGACTAAGACATCTAGATTAATAGTATTTTTATTTTGTCATTTTCTTCTTTTGCAAAGCTACAAAATTAAAGCAATGCAATAGGAATTTTCTGAGGTTTTTAATGGCCATAGTATATAGTATAACAGATAATGGGAAAAATATTCTTTTAACTGAGTTACAGTTTAGTCTGGGTTCTGCCTAGAGCAGAGCCTGAGGTAAAGATGGAGCAGTGGAATGTGAATCACTGAGGGAGACAGAGGTCAGCTTCAGGATGGAGTCAAAAGCGGAGGAAATGTCTCTATAGAGATACATTGTTGAGCTGACTGAGGTTGAGCTTTAAGTAATGGATAGGAGGGAGGGGTTGGTCATTTTTCTACCAAGTAATTTCTGATTTCTAATTTTCTAATGTGCCTTGGATATGTGCCAAATTATGGAAAAGAAATAGTAAACTTTATGATTCTTGAATGTGAAGAAAAATAAAAAAGAAGTACTGTGTATTCTAGAGGTACTTATAAAAAACCCAAAGAATCCTTCTCAAAATTTTGTGTTTCAAGAGAGGCAAAGACATTTAGAATATATCCACAAAGTAGAGCAAGTTTCTATGAGAATCTACCCCAGATGTGTGAATTTCTCATGAATTTAGCTTTGCTATGGTCAAGGCTGTGGTCTGGATGATCTTTCACTTTGAAAAGGCCATGAGTCAGAGAGTCACACTGGCTGTGCTGGAGTGGTTTGGTAGTGTGGGGTAGAGGGCATCTGATCTCCCACTCAACCACCTGCTAGGGAAATTGGATGTGAGTTAAGTTAATTTGTAACATAAAATTTTATTTGACCTAATATAGTAATTGTATGTATTTGGAGGATATTATGTGACATATTAATACATACATATGATGTACATGGATTAGATTAAGGTACATGGAATAGCCATTATCTCAAAACACTTTGTGTGTGTGTGTGTGTGTGTGTGTGTGTGTGTGTGTGTGTTAGGAACATTTAGAATTCCTTCTACTAGATATATTGAAAAACGGCTAATTGTTGTCAACTACATTTATCCCCACTATATGCCAGTACCTCTGCACCTATAAATTATCTTCTTTCCATCCTGCCCCACTGCACACACCCCTGTCTTAGTCTCTGGTAACCACTAATCTACTCTAACTCCAAGAGAGCAAAATGTTTTGTTTTTATGTGTAAGTGAGAAAATGTGTGTTTTCCCTCTGTGCTTGATTTATTTCACATAACATAACATCCTTCAGATTCTTTCATCTTGATGCAAATGACAAGATTTCATTCTTTTCTATAGCTAAGTAATTTTCTATCATGAGTAATTTTACATAACATAGTAAATAATCCTGTGAGATTGTTATAGTCAATGCAAAAAATTTTCAAAAAAATTGTTACTATTTTCAGATGATCAGTGGATGACTGAAACTCAACAGTCAAATACAATACACAAGCAATACAAATTTAACACATGATGATGGACAACTGAGAGAGATCATTGAAAACTGGAGCGCAGCTACTTTTTAGTAGGAACTTAGTCTTATCGCTGCCACACAGGACCTGACACCACAATTCAAAGAAGAAAGTTTCAGACATTTCAGCTTACAGTCTGTTGTTTTAAAGCATGAAGGACAGGCTAGAAAAGGACCAGGCAAAGGAAGCTGCTCAAATTATTGTCATCAAGAGCCACTGCTGTCACTCCTAACAGAAGCTTTCTTTCCCCAGTAAATATATTCCACTTTAAAAAAAAAAAAAAGCAGAGAAAAAAGCGAAGAAGTGGGAAGGGAGTTTTTACCAAACTACCAACCATATCACTACCCCAGAAAATTGACTCTTTTGACTGATACCACCTCTGAACATCGCATTTAACTATGAATTTATGTGTGGATTAATCTACTTATCAATATATGTATCCACGACTCAGTCATACTCCAAAAGTCCAAGTTCTGAACAATGAGGATATAGGGGATTTTTCAGATCCAAATCATAACATTCTGCCCTGACCCCCAAAAGGTTTGTGTCCATGCCTTTATGGCAATAAATTGAGTTCACATTGAAGAGTCACCAAAGTTTTAACAGTTTCTTGGATGATGATAAACATGCAATGCCCATAGTAAAGACAAAAGTCAGTTTATTACTCACAGAAACATTAATAGAAAGAATAGCATCATTTTTCACTCATTTTAGAGTTCTAAAATACTCACAGGTAAAGGATAATACCCGATCATGCTTCCTTATGAGTAGATTGTGCTCTTAGGAGGAGAAATCTGAGTTTAGGGAACCCACGTGTACAAGAAGCAGCATGCAAACACACTCCTGCTCCACGAGAAACTATCTTTACCTTGAAACACTGCAAACAAATGGGCCCTTAGTTCCAGAGGTGGGCACCATGTCTACAACTTTAGGCAGTTCCCTTTCAAGACATTTTAAAAATATAATATAGATAGATAGATAGATAGATAGATAGATAGATAGATAGATAGATAAAAGTGTAGTCAGTATTTTGTTCATGCCAGAATACAAAATATTTATAGAGAATTGTCTCTCATAGCAGGTATCTCACATATTGTCATCATCCCGTTTTAAAAAGTACAGTAACAGCTTAGGGAAATAGCATATTTGAATGTGTCTTACTACATATTAAATTTTATAACAGGGATTATTTGTTGAACTAGGAAACATGTTAGTCAATAATTTTTTAATTCATATAACTGTTATCCTGTGAAAAATCTTGAAAATTTTGTTATGGCTGATGTTAATAAATTTAGCAATAGCTTTCAAATTTTAAATTTTATTAAATCTCTGCAAAGATGTACAAATAAAAGAGCTTAAAACATTAAATAAAATTATGATCTAGAGAAAGGGATAAAGGTAAAAACTCAATGATCTTGAACATTGGAGAAGAATAAAATAAAAAAATCAGAATTTCTTTGTTTATTAATTTTTTCCTCTGTAGATACTAGTTTCAAGGTACCATTCATCTCATAAAATTTTTCTACTGAAAAATAAAATACAAGTTTGCCACCTCACCATTTGCATTTTTAACAGCTAAGTAGAGGCTTAGACATTTCCTTCATATCAAAAATCCAGTTACTCACAGAATAGAATGACTTTGTCTCTTTTGAGATAGTGAGCTATGCTAGTCTCACAAATATGTTACATGGTAGGGTACAGTTCACATTATTCAAAATGTAAACCAAGGTTTCTACTACTATAATTCAGTAGGTAGAAAAGGAACCAGAAAGAAATAGATTAGAATTTGTGATTAACTAAAACTATTGATCGCCTATCATATAGTTCCATCATTTCTCTTATGATATGTATTTTTTTATAATTTTGAATGTGACAAAAAACAATAAAGGTGCCACATTATAACCAACAAAAAAATATCAATGGCTTGAATCTTTATTATTCTAAGTGACAATCCCCTGGCATAAAAGAATCCGATTGTCACTCTAAATGACACACTTTTTATGATTTAGTCTCAGAGGGTGGGAGTTGTTAACACTGTCGTCTAAAATGTAGAACGTTGGGGGGTTTTTCTGTTTGTTTGTTTTTGGTTACAACGACTTATTTTCACAATTCCAGTCTTTGGTTCAGTCTGAGTTGTCAGTAGTCAGCTTGAGAAAATGATTTAAGTGAAAAAAAAATTATGAACATAAAATTGTGTCATATTGTGGAATTTATAGTATTGCTAAAGCCATCTATATAGACTTCAGTGAATCTAAGATGAGAAATAGCAAATTATGGTAGAATTTAAAGTGTTTATTGCACTGAAACAAAACTTGGCAAACCCAGAGTAACCAAGATCATATAAAACCTTACTGTATATTAATGAGTATCACAGGTCATGAAGAATTATGACATTTATGTCATAAAATGGTTTATTCACATTTTATATATGAGAAAGCCAAGTCTCAGACATGTGATGAACATGGAATTAATCTCTTAACAAGTTTTATTTAAGTGTATGACTAAGATATTTTACTTCAGATAAAAATTAAGACAGTATGTTCAGTGATGTCTATTATTATGTTTGTGACTATTCACAGAGGTTTTGAGTCAAAATGCCTCTAATAATTTTACAATAAAGTAAAATCATGCCTGAATAATTCATTTGCATATTTCCTTGTCAATAAAATGTCCCTCCGTGACATAATAAGCATGGTAGGACCCTATCTTAACATACATAGAGAAAAATACTCATTTTTGAACAATTACATTTATAAACCTAGGCTAAATGTTTACTGACAGAATAATTACAGACATTTCTGTGTCACAGCTCACATTTATATACCAGAAGTGCTGGAAAGACTGACATACAGAAGAAAACTAGTACAGTAACTGTTCACAGTCTCATATTAAATTAATAAGGAAGTATTTAAAAAATGAAAAAGTAATGTTAGGCATAGCATCATTGAGATCAAATAACCTCACCAAACTTCAATTTTGTATGAAACAAAAATTCAGTTTGTATTTTACTTTGTTATTAAAGAAAATAATTTCCAGAAACATACTATGCTGTATGTCTAAAGAAATTAAAATATATAAAGTTAAACTTCAGTATATGTGCTTTGAATTGTTACGATTCTTAGAATTTAGAAGTTTCAAAATTTGCTTAGTTAATGAAGATAATTGGATAGTGTCTGGTTTTCTTGGTAGGCTTGGATATTGTCTCGTTCTGATACAGTGAGTTAAACTGATAAAGACATTATCTTGATCGAATTCAAGGTCTAATAAATTTACTATCTCTCATCTTAGATTCAGTAGAATCCTAAAGAATCTAAGGATGTGTTTAGAAATACTATTATATTCATATATTGAATATAATGGATGCTTATAAGCATGATGTTTCTTTTTTTCTTTCTTTCTTTCTTTCTTTCTTTCTTTTTTTTTTTTTTTGTACTGAGAATCGAACACAAGACCTTATGCTTGCCAGGCAGGCACTTAAGCTGCTGGGCTATATACCTGGCTTTGTAAATGATATTTCTAAGATGCATGTTGAGCCACATGATGACCTGCTGAATTTAAATAAGCAGTGTATATTTATGAATTTACTGCTATTTCATAGAGTTAATTTTCTCAGTAATGGGACTTTGTATTAGCAACATCCTTTCAAAAACCTCTATCTTAATACATTATATATATTTTTAATTCTAAAATATAACTTGTCATTATTGCTTATGTTTAAATTTTTTTTTATTTATCCCTCAAGGATGAATGAAAATGATATATTTTTTAAATGTAATAACTGCTTGCAAAATAAAGCCCTCACTAATTTTTTTATTCTCTTTATCCACATTTCCTTTGACTTATGTTTTTAATAAAATAAAATTTATTATTTTTAACTAGGGTCTTGCCGCTGGCTGGCTTTGGCCCTGGCATACCCCTGCCTCAGTCTCTTCAGCAGCTGTGCTTACAGGTGGGCCTCCGCATGCTTGGCCTGCTTTAAGATGCTATTTCTTAATGCTTGTAAGACATTCAAATGTAGAATTTCTGGCATTTTTCAGATACAAACCAAAAGGTCCAGAGAAAGAGAGAGTGTTTATTTTCACAAGACATTTCACAATCAATATATTGACAGCAGATGAATTAATGCAAGCAGATAATGTCATCCAGGAAAAATATATTGAAAAAAATAAGGATCTAAGACAGAATATTGACCTCTACAGCATTTAAATTCTCCCTTAGACTATGGTTCATTTTCAATGATGTGGATGAAGAAACAGGAATGTGTAGGTGCTGAAAGCATTACAAAACAGGGGACTAAAATGGTAGCAAAGAACACAAACCAAACAGAATTGAGATATGTCTGTTTGAAGAAATTCCAGATAAGATATAGGTAACCTTCATGAGGTCAGTAGGGACAATTTTAGGATTAAAGAGACTGAAAAAGATCATAATTAAAAGAAACCTGAATAGGAAATTCTTTAAGAGGCAATGAGAAAAAGCTGCCAAATTAAATCATTTTGAATAAATGTGTGCTATGGTTATTTGGTACATTTTATGTTTATTTGTATTTCTTCTTCATCTCATGGAAATATGCCTGATAGAAGGAATAACTTTAAGATGTAAAAAATCTTAATCTTATCCGGCAGGTGACACAGAAAACCCAATTCAGTGAGCTCATGAGAAGAGATAAACACTGAAGCAAAGCCATAGTGATGAGACTCAAGAGGCGGGAGACACTTTACATTAGACATAGAAGAAGTAGATATGAAGTTATGTACACAAATATGTGCAACTGTTGAAGTTCTGTGTCTGGACAGTTTCTAAGATTCATTACTGTTACTGAAAAGTGAGATCATCCAGAAAATAGGAAAGTGGGGAATTTCTATGAGTGAAGGACAGTAAAGATCTAAAATAGCTTTTGTTGAAGATTATGAAGTAGAAACCTGTAAGAATCAAGGTGTGGGATAGATAGCACACTAGAGAGCCTCTCTGAGAAAACAACTCAGATGTTAGAATCTAACACCATGGACAAGGCCAGATGAAAAGTGAGGAATTCTCACGACCCAGGAAAAAACTGAGGAAAAAGAAAAAAAAATAAAAAATAAGAAGAGTGGATGGAGGGCTGGAGCTGGGCACAATCTGGTCCCTGTGCTGGGTGCATCTTAGAGTCCGGCGACTCACCATTGAGCTAAGGTAGCATCCCCGCTGAGAGCGGGGATGGTGAGCTCAAGACCCTTGCCGGGAGAAGGCACTGCAAACAGGGAGTGGAGATGGTGAGTGGAGCCGCACGCACTTTGGTGAGTTCTGGGAACTGGATTCCTCAGAGCAAGATGACTGGCAAGATGACATATTGGATTTAGGCAGGACTGGCTTGAATCAAGGGCTGAGGAGGCTTCAGTGGGCAGCTCCTGGCCAAAAGTGAATTGGTGGGATCTTCTTGGGCTGGGCCATGCCCCTGGTCGGGACCCAATAGCCAGGGGAAAGGCTGTCCTGAACCTGTGACATACACAGGGCACACTGAAGACACTCACTGGTTGAGAGGGGAGGGGCCGGTCCACATCACCCCTGCATTCATCTCACAGATCAACAACAAACAGGAGAGGTCAGCACTGCCCTAGCCAATGAGCTGCCAAGGGACTGTAAGCAATATGAATAGGTTTGGAGACCTCCGCCATTCACCTGTCTGAAAGAAACCAGAAACATGACAAAACAGAGAAACAACAAAAAGCCTCCAACTGGTGACCCAGGGAAAATAAGTCCAGGAGAGGTAAATAAAAAGGAGATTGAGGGCAGCAAGAATGCAATATCAGACATGGCATCATCGGAAAGAAAGAAATACTTCCGTGACCTCATCAACAAATTTAAATCTGAAATTCTAACTCAGGTGAAGCAAAATATAAGAAGATTAATAAAAGAAACGCTGGGTAATCCTCAAGAAGACACAAATGGAAGAATGGATGAACCCAGAGAAAGGAAAGAAGCCTTTGATGAAGAATAGAAACAAAATCTAGAATACGTGAAACAGATCCAAAGAGAATATCAGGAAAATAAAAATTCCATTGAAAGCTGGCAAAACTTCTTAACAGAAACTAAAGGCAGACTTTCAAAACTTGAAGATAGATTTGCAATGTATGGTTGCAAAAGGAAGTATCTCTTAAAAATAACAAAGAATCAAGAAGTAAGGATAAAGGCTAGAAGATGACAAGAGGATTTATAACTTAAGAATAAAAAATGTGAATGAAGAAGCAAGAACAAATACAAATGAAATAAAAGGCTATCCACAGAAATATTTAAGGAAAACTTCCCAAGCATAGGAAACTGAAGTGATGTTCAGATATATGAGGCATACAGACCTCCAGCCAGCTACAACCAAAACATATCTACACCCAGACATATAATAATCAGGATCCCAGAAATCCATCGCAAGAACAGAAAATTAAAAGTGGTCAGAGAAAAGAAACATTACCTATAAAGGAAAACTTATCCAAAATCACAGCAGACTTATCAATGCAAACCATCAAATCATGAAGAGCTTGTAGCGAAATATTCCAAGCCCTGAAAGAAAATACTTTCCAACCCAGATTGATGTACCCTGCAAACTGTCTCTCAAAATTAATGGAGAGACAAGATATTTCCATGACAAACAGGAACTGAAGGAGTTCGTGACCACCAATTCAACCTTGCAAAGAATACTGAAGGACATTCTAGAGAGAGAGAAGAAAATCACCAGATTGAACAGATTGTTGTTTTTTGAACATTTAATGTAATTCTTAATATCAAATAAAGCACATGATTATTTAATATTTGAAAGACTGTACTCTGGTATTTTTCTGTAGGGGTAAGCAAAATAAATTGACATATTCTTGACATATTAATCATTGTAACTTTGTAACTTGTTTATATATGATTTTTCTTGTTCTGTTATTTTTAACTATGACTACACATTAAACTACCTGGGAAGCTTTTTTTAAAAAACACTGATTCTTAGACCATGTGCCAAAGTATTAAATATTAATCATGGATTTGTTTCTGGATATTAGTAATCCTCAAATTTTAAGTGATCCTAATGTACAGCCAGGACTGAAAATATCTATTTTATCTAGTCAGAAATATCCGTATTTTATAAGGGAAATTTATACTTGTTATGAAAAAGCTGTAAAAATACAACAAAAATAATAAAACCAAACTTCGGATTCCCCATATCTGATTGTACTAAGCTAAGAAAAGTCTTAAAATAGTCAAAATGGAAGAGCCTGTGGGATTAAGAAGTGGTAGATATTGCAACAATTTGGAGGATCAAGAAAAGGAGATAACATATTCTTGAGATGCACAGCACTGTGGACAAATTTTGAACAAAAGAGAAACATGACTTCAGAGCAAATCTGAGAAGCCTGAAGCAAGACATCAAACCTATAAATAAATAGAGTAACGAAGCCTCGTACAGCCCACGTTAGAGCTAGCCAAGGAAGTGGAGGCAAAGCTCGCAAGCTGAGTGAACACTTTCTTTCCACAAAGTTGAAAAGCCTGTCTTTTGAGGTCGTCTTTTGTGATAATTCTTTGCTAAAGACCATTCGTCTTCAGCTGTCTCCATGCAGTGATGGGTGAATATAAGCAATAATGTCAATTCAAGCAATGAATCTTTGGTGTGATACATTTGTAGTATCCCACATTTAAGTGCAGCTGTTCAAAACTGCAAGGCTTGTATACTAACTTCCAAGTAAAAACTGATCTTTCTATTGAAGAGAAGCTGCCCATTAAGAAGAGTACATGTAGCAGCCACAGTGGGGAATTGGAAGAGAGGCAAGAAGCAAAACTATGCCTTCCTGTGAGCCAACCAGTGCATGGGCTGGGAGCAAAAAGTGCAAGAAGTGTAACTACCATCACCACCACCACCACCACACTGCCCCATAATTAATGGGCTGATTCGCAGGAGGAGGTCAGACTGATTTAATAGTAATTGAAGTAAAACATAATAATAATAACTCAATATTTGTATTGTTTGATTGACTTTGCAGGTCTGAAGCTGGTGGTTTGAGCATCTATTTGAGGATAACAATGTGTATTGTAGCAACTGTGGGGGAGTTCCTTCTGTTTTGTTTTTGAAATCCAACGTTTTGTTCCATTTTACTGCTTTGTTTTATTCCTGTATCTGGTAAGCTGAGCAACTTTTTGTAAGATAACAATATGCAATGTAACAACTATTGTCAAATTCTTATCATCTGATTTGGAAAACCTATATATAGTTGTTTTCTGATGTGATACTACTTTTATTGTTGCTTTTTGATTTGCTGGCTTCTTTATTTTTCTTTTCTTCTTTCTCTTTAAAATAGGAAAAAAAGAGTATACATAAACTTAAAGAATGGTGGCCATGTGGTTCCAAGCTGCGGTGAGTGAATATATTTTTGTCATGGAAAAACTCCATCTTTTTTTTAGAGATTTGAAGAATGAAGGAGGGTATTTGTGGAGTGTTTATGCATAAACAATTTAAAATCAATGACTTCTTCAAGTTTTGAGGTAGGTAATATAGGAATAGAAGGTTATTCTTTTGCCTTCTTACCTCCTCTCTATTCTTTCAAGTCCTTCCTTCTTTCTATCTTCTATTTTCCCTCTTCCTTTCTTCCTTCCTTCCATTCATCTTTGTACTTTCTTTAATGATTTTACATTAATAATCAGTAGAGTCTAGATATAAGCTTCAAAGATACAAATTATTTTAGAGACACTACTTGAGTTTCATTACCTCTCAATACTTTGAGTTCTTGAAAAATAATTCATTATAAGACTATAGTTTATAAAATGAAATGATTACAGATGTGTTAGTTCAGTATATAACATAGATATCATATCATATTGCAAAGGAAGACATTTAGAATTAACAAATAGATGCATCTGAATATTTTAAAAAGCATGCAAATATCGGAAATAAAAATCTTGTTCTATTTCCTGAGTTTAAACATTTATTCAAGTATTTAATTCTCAGGAAAAAAACTAGTCAATTTTATAATCAGAAAGATCATTTTCAGCTCATTCTCTCCTGAGAAAAAATTTCAGTTATGCAAGGTTTTTTTTTAATCTATAAAAACTCTCTCTGAAATCATACTTTTCTCAACTGCATTTTCATCCTTTTATCCCAGAAGATGACAGGTAATTGCTAGAATAGATTACTTCTATGAAGAGCAAAATATGATCTTCCACCACAATGAAGTTACAAAGTTCCACTTTTATATGCAAGCCCTAGAAGAGATTTGAACCATGTACTTAGAAATTTATTTACTAGCTACTTAAAACACATAATTACATACTAAGGATGTTGAGCCCATGATGATACATTTACTTTAGTACATTTGAGGCATCCCAGCTTTAAGTGCTGCTCTTCAAAACCATGAGACCTGTATAATAACCCCCAAGTAAAAACTGGCTTCCTCATAATTAAGATGTACCCCAGAAGGCCTCAATTCTGCATTTAAATACCACTCAGGATATACTTTATGTACTAGAAACTTAGACTTTATCTATAAATAGCAGCAGTGGAATCTTTTAAAACAACTTTTATATTTGATTATTCAAATAATATATATTGCTCTACTTACCCTGAAACCTGTATTTATTGGTAAAAATATAAATGTCTTGGCCACACAACTTACATGCCACAGAAATAACTTATTTGCCAGGCTTTCAATATTTTTATTCATAGGATTAAAAAAAATGATAGAATAACTTATCCTCTTAAGTCTAAGGTATTCATATATTTTAAACTATAAGTATCTTAAAATTACCGTTTTCCTTACAGATAATGTAAAAAAAAAAATTGCTAGCCATCCAGCTATTCAATTGTCTCATTTTTTTTACAAGTGTTTAAACCCAGTTCACTTTTGAAGTACAAATGTAACAATTTCTCTTCAAAAAAACTGTTTTCACCATTGATTTTTTTTCTTCCCAACGCAGAACCTAGAACTGATTCCCAACGTCCCTTGCAGTGAAGTGCAGCTGTGTAACCTGATATCCTTCAATCAGAGGTATCTATGCTTGTAGAGTTAATGATCATGAGAATAACAAGCTCTTTGAGGAGCATAGTGAACACAGTATTGATCACCTTTTATATACAAGGATTAGCACAGGTTGCTTTGTTTTCTTTTGTTTTGTTTTACTTTGCTTTGAGCAAGAGCAGTAACAGAATTTGTAACCTACATCCAATTTCAATTCTATATGTCTTATCAATCCACTGATGCAAAGCTCAGAGATGCAGAAATTTCATTAGATATACTCAATTTCTGTAGATCTTCTTGGATGTGTAGTACAGTTCTCTTCTGGAGACTACTCCTTACCTACTGTTCTTTGAAGCAGCAACATTTTTCTTAAAACAGGCAAGAACCTAGAGCCTAGAATAATATCCTTCTTATCAGATTCTCATATTTATGTTTTTTTAGCCACATGTAATTGAATTTGGATCCTTTATTGCCACTTAAAACTTGTACTTCTAATGGCATAGGGTGCTTGCATATTATATGGCATACAATGCAATAATTATCAAATAGTTGTCCAATAGTTCAGAGTAAATGGTTCCCTAAAGGGAAGAGATGGTTCCTGTAGGCATTTTAATGAATCAAGGAATGTAGCTCAAATAGTGAATATCTGTTTTGCAAGCTGTGGACTCCTTTGCAGAATTTTGCTAAATCTGAAAAACATTTAATTCAACTGGCAAACAACTTTTAAAGCAATTTGTATCAAATAGTTACTACAAATAATCCCTCAGTATTCTTCAGTATACTTTGATTTCCACCAGACATGAACCATAAAGTCTAATATGGCACAGAAGTCAAAGATTCCTGAAATTCTGAATATATAAACTAATTAAGATATAAACAAGATAGTTTTTAAGATATTTAATCTGGAAGACATAGGGTATTGGCAGGAAATGTATATGGGAGGCTGAAGTCAAGGGAGAGAGATACAGAACCAAGGACTCACAGTAATTTGAAGCCTTCTAATCCTGCAGGCAGAGCAAACAATAAGCACAGCACAGCACCCAACCAGGTTATCATCAAGTTTCACAAGAAAGGCCTTTTGACCTCAGCAACTATTACTTCATACAACATGTTCAAAAAGAAAAATATCTCTGAATTATGTTCTATGTATTAAATACATAGATAAATAGTAATATTCTAAAGTCATTTTATTCTAAAATAAAGGCCAGGCATAAAGTTTATATATAAAATTTCAATCTTAAAGCAATTTTGAAAAACTGGAATATAATTTTTTATAAATTTTGAAAAACTGGAATATAATCATAGGTATTAACATATTATATATACATATATAAATTTTGACCTTGATAGTCCAATATAATAATCTAATATTAGTTATGAAACACATTTTTTCACCTTTGTGATTATTAATCAAAGGAGGTCTTGAATCACTATATACTATTCATAAGGAAAAACTATATACTATTCATAAGGAAAAACTAATGTGTTGATAAAAAACTAATTTGAGAATTATTTATGATTTAAATCTAGAATAGTGTCTTACTAATGTACTAAAATAGCAAATTAACACAAAGTTTATTAGTAGCTTTAAACAACACAGATATATTTTTCTTACAGTTCTAGAGATCAGAAATTAAACTCTGTCACTTGCTGATAAAAATCAGGATGTCAAAGCATTGTGTTCCTTTCTAAAATCATTTCCATGTTCACTCAATTATCAGCAGAATTCAGTCCCATATGATTGTTCTAAGGTATCTCCCATGCTGCTCTCTGTCTGATCTCTCTCTCTCTCTCTCTCTCTCTCTCTCTCTCTCTCTCTCTCTCTCTCTCTTCTTTCTCCTCTACCTATCTTTGCCCTTTCTCTTCTACATAGAAGAAGCACACTGAACTTTGGGCTCATCTGAACAACTAAGACCACTCTTTTTATTTTAAGGTCCATTTATTAACCATATTAACTTTCTTTGTTTCTCTAATTCCCTTTTGTCATGTAACACTATCATAGTCACAGGTATAACACCTGGAATTAAAATCTGTGCATCTTTGTAGAGCCATTATGCTACCTGCCACACTAAGCCTTACAAAGAGACATTTAGGTATTCTTAATTCACTTTCCACAGATGATCATTTTTGACAAGGAAATTTAAAATGACAACACAAGATAGAATATTCCCATACTGAGAAATAGACCCAAACTTAGTAATTGTTATGTTGAATAAAAAGAAATGTTCCCACAAGTCTTATGTGTTCATAAAATGATTAGATCATGGGAGCACATGCTCTTTAGTGGATTATCCATGGATGAGTTCATGGTTAAATGTGCAATCAGGAAGTTGAGACTAATTAAAGGTAAGTCACTGAAGGCAAGTGTTGGAAGGGTATAGTCTCTTTCCTGGTTCTTCCTTTCTCTTTCTTCTTCCTTCCTTCCATGAAGTGAGTAGATTTCCTCTGCCTCACTCTTCCAGCATTTCATTTCTGACTTGGATGTGGTTAACCATGGACTGAACCCATTGAAACTATGATACAAAGTAAATCCCTCATTCTTTAAAGTGTGTCAGAAATTTTGTCCCAGAGACAGAAAAGCCTACTAATATAGAAAAATGGTATCAAGCATAGGATCATTTCTGTGAGTGTATTTGACCATGTTCTTCAGAAACGTTTGGAATTGGTTCACAGAAAGAGTTTTAAAAGATTTGAAGATCCAGGCTAGAGCATCTCTAAAACCTGAACGAGGCTTGATATATGACACTAATCAGATTCCATAATGCTAATAATGAAGACAGTAAAACCCAGGCTCTGGAGGTTCCAGTGAGGAATATGGACTCCACTGATAGGTGTACTAGAGACCATGTATGTCATATTACATCAGAAAATTTGTCTACATTTTGACTATGTTGTGAGATTTTACAAAATATTAAAAATAAAAGCAGTGAAGCAATTAATTTTCTATTAAATTTCCAGATTCAAACTATGACATGGGTATAGTTGGCTGCTTTTTAGCAGATTGACAACGAGAATCAGGAGCAAGTGACACACTGAAAAACTTAAAAAGTCTGTTTTTATGCCAGAAGAGAAATGTCTGCACCACTGGGCAAAAGAGAACATGGTAGTTGAAACCATAAGGATTGCAAAGAGGCCAAGAGTTTTATAAAGGGACAAAAAAAAAAAGATGCCTTCAGAGCAGTTCAGAAATCAGACCCTAATTATCACACCAATAGATGGTAAGCGGTAAGCTTGCATTTGAGAAGAGAATCCCTAGAATGTCTACTCATTTAGGCAATTGTATCCCTGAATTCAACCATCCAGACACTCATAGGCTGCAGTAGCCATGGTACAAGGAGTACCGGTTACTGTTAAAGCTGAAGGTCAAATTTGACACTATCCATGCAGTGCTGGTGTTTTAGACATGCACAGTGAAAGTTATGTGAATCAAAGAGGCTTCCAGACCTCCGAAGAACAAGGGGGTGAGCAGAAGTGTGTGACAAAGTCTTAGTCACTGTCAGCGTCCCTTGAGATCACATGAAGCTCTGAGACTGAAGCTGAAGGCTTAGTCGAGATACTGAGAAGTTGGAAATCCCAGGAAAAATTGAAAGTTTTCTGAGGAAACCTTCAGGTAGTGAGTGCACCCATAAGAGAGGGCTTGTGGATTGCAATAAACAAAGATAGGGTGATGCTTCCTGAGCCCTTTGGAGGCTTTCCTTACCACAGCCTTCCCTGGATGTAACCTTAGCCCTGCTCACATCTGGCCTTGCATGCTTCTCATTTACTTTCAGAATGGGAATATTCACCCTACTCCATTATATGTCAGAAATTTTTTAACTTTTCAAAAATTTGTAATGGGGGTCATAATTAAGAGTGAGTTTTGTATTTCAGAACATACTTTGGAGTTGGACTTTTAGCACTACTGGAACTGTTAAGACAATTCTTAGAAATGGGCTAACTGTATTTCACATAATGAGATAAACATGAGTCTTTTGGGAGACTAGGGTAGAATTTTATGTTTGAACTTCAAATGTTCTCCAAAATGTCGTGTTTGGAAGATGATTGGATCATGGAAGGTGGGCTATAATTATCAAATTCATCCATTCATGAGTTTCATTCCTTAAATATGCTGTCAAGAGGAAAGGCTTAGTTGGAGGTGAACCACTGGAGTGCAGCTCAGAAGACTGAACTTCCATCGCCAAACTTCTTTTTCTTTCTGGTCATGATCACCATCCTATAAACAGTTCTGCTACAAGATACTTTTTCTTTGTGTCACCTTTATCATGCAACCAGCCAGCCATGGACTGAACGCAGTGAAACTGTGAGCCAGAATAAGTCTGTCCTGCTTCAAACTATTTGGGTAAGGCATCTTGTCTCAGCAATGAGAAAGCTGACTAATACAGGGATGACTGGAATTGATGGTGCATACCATCAGTGAGACTTTTGCTACCTTTCCATTTAACATATTACCTCCTTTACAAGTTTGTTGAAAGAATTAGCTTGCTGGAGTGCAAAACAGAAAAAAAAATTCCTACTGTAATATTTAGAGAAGATATGGTAGAACACTTCCCTAGGTATAAATTTAAATCCAGCATAATCATATTCCTAAAACCACATCCAAGCATTAGTACACTTTTGTAGCTATTATAATTTCTATTCAAAGAAAATATTAAATTTGTAATTTCATTTTCATAAACTTTTTTATACTTAGAATACAAATGTGTTTTTCTTCTACTGAGCTAAGCTTTGAAGTCTGATTTTCAAACACCAGTATTTAACCAACATTTGCCAATTGATAGAAAAATACAAAACCTATGTAAAATACATCTCATATGTATAGCAAGCTACATGCTGCAAGCTCATTTGGTTCTTGTACTAATCTGTATTATACTACGTAAATAAAATGTAATGATGGTAAAAATGCTAGATTCACAAATGAGATCATGAACCTAGCTCTTGCTTTTTGTTTTATATAGTTGTGCGGATTTGCATTTCTGTGCATCAATATTCTTACCTGTAATATAATGTAATGATATAACCAAAATCACATATTTTTCATTATCCTGTCACTGAAACAAAATAACACCTGCAGCGTAAAGAAAAGGTTTATTTTGGCTCACAATTTCAGCCCATGATTGACTGGCTCCAGAACAGAAACTGGAAAGTGGAAGGCCATCGTGAAGAAAAACTCGTCAACTCATGGTAACCACAAATCAGAGAGAAAAAGTGAGAGCACAAAGGTCCTGGGTCAGTAATGTATCCTTCCAGGTCAAGACCCCCATGATCCACATCCAACCAAACCCCAGTTCCTTATAACACATTTAGCTATGAACTCATCAGTGGATTAATCCATGGGTGAATATAACATCCCCATGAGCCAGACATCTTCCAAAAGCCTCACCTCTGAACACATGAGAAATTTGGGGAACAATGTACATCTAAACCATAACCATGTCTTTATTCTTTTTACTGTAAGATGCGATAACTATATAACCCAAACCATACTCGTCAGTTTATGGGTCCAATAATATTTTTCAGAAGTATTGTTGAAGTGAAACATACAAAGGGTGAAAAGTTGACAGTGAGATTTTTATTTCCATTTTGTTTGCTTTTAAAATATAATTTAATTTCAATTTTGTTAGGTATGCTTAAGTAGAAGTATAGAGACTTGTCATTTATACTATTGACTGACAATTTTGTTACTTGGAATATATATACTGTGTGTGTTACACTAGATATATAATACATTAGACATATATCTAATACAAATCATATATTCATTTATATATATAATCAGAGCTATAATAGCCTACACTAGTAAATATTAAACAATAGGAAATAGGCACTTACATCTGAGAAATTTTATTTTGAATGTTTATAGTAAAATATAATTCTTTCCAATTAATATTATTTGTGGTTTAAAATATTTAAAATTGTACCTAACATTTTGATACTAGTCATGCCACTTTTCATTCCAACCATTAAAATAATGAAAGATTTACTAAAGTAAGCCATGTAATTTAAATGGAATATCTACTTCCTATTCTTTTCTTATAAAGTTACATTAAAGAAAGTTTGCTTAAATGAAAAATATTATTCAAAAATTAATGAGTTTGCAAAAGAAATAATAATGTAAGACATTTTTCAACTGTTTTATAGGTTTTATTATTTGTTATATGATACATTCCTGAACACTTTCTTAGCATAGAAATTGGGGGAAACATAAAATAGTAAAGTATACATATTTTATAAACTTTCCTTCTTTAATTTAAACTTTAATTAAACTCCTTTTTGTTTTTAATGGGAAGCTTAAGTCTGAATAAGTAGCATTATAAGTCCACTGAGCTTGGAGCATGGGCCAAGGCAATAATTGCAGACTAAGCAACTTAATTTAGTTTTACAAGTAGAGAGGTATAAAATTCCAGGCTATGATAAATCAAAAACAAATGAGGGGATTGGTATGGATTTAAAGAAGTAGACCTGGGCTAAATCTTTCTTGGATTTTTAGAGTTTCATTTATTAAATCAGTAAGTCTAGAGAAGTAAGAAACTATTCTCAGGTATTATTGGAACAATTTTTCTTAAAGGTTTTCAAAAACATTAATTGTAAGCATTATTTTAAAATTATGCATGGGCTGGGGATTTAGCTCAGTGGCTTAAGTGCCTGCCTGGCAAGCATGAGGTCGTGAGTTTGATCCCCAGTACAAAAAAAAAGAAAAAAACCTATAAAATTATGCAAATATATCCATATACCCCATTGTTGCTATGTGTATTAAGATAGGCTTTTATAAGTAGATAAAATAAGGCATTGTTAGATATATTAGGACTTATGGTAGTTTTGGAGGTGATTGCAAGTAATAGTGTTTATTGGGACTTTTGAAGTAGGTATATACCAGATATTCTGAACATCACAGGCAACTCACTAATGCTTTTATTTTAATTTCTCACAAATAGATTTAGAAATTTAACTTGTCTGAATTTATAACAGTCAATGTAAATCTGAGTTCCTGTGCTTCTGATGTAGGGTTGTGGGATTGTGATCTCGGAAGCTTAATCATTTCATATTATCTTTTGCTCCTCTTTGTTGAACCACAGAAATTTACTGTGTCAACTAAGACATTACAAAGAATAGTTGGCACTTGTGAAAGGTAACTGATACACATTAAGTAGAAATCTATAGATAGGTGGATAGACAGACAAAAAAGCAGCAAAGAAACGGCACATATTGTCTTTAATTGGCAACTTATGAAAAAGGAGAAAATTTTAGTCTGTTTTATGTTGCTATAACAAAATATGTGAGGAGGGATGCTTTGTAAAGTAGTTTGTTTAGCCCACAGTTTTAGAAGATAAAAGCCTAAGATCACAGAGCCCCAGTTATTTGGCTTCTGGACAAGGTCATCACAGCTGTGTCATGACATTAGGCAATATGGTGAGAGATAATATGAGAGCAAACATCTAGCAAGATAGGAAGGCAGAATGCAAGGGAGAAGGCACTTTTATAAAAATTCTCTCCCACAGAACTGGAGACTCCCGAGAGCTATGATTTGATCATGTTTCACTAGTCCTCTTAAAGATTCTGCTGCTCTCTCTCTCTCTCTCTCTCTCTCTCTCTCTCTCTCTCTCTCTCCTATTTTGAAATATGGTCTCACTAAATCACTATTTTGCTCAGTGTCCTAGCATTGGTCATATAGAATGATTGTGGTAAGTTATTTGACTTGTTCAAAAAAAAAAATGAGGTCAGCCTTACCGCTTCCATATTAGCCATACGTACATTGATTGAGCTCAAAATTGGGAGGCCAAGAAGTCATTATACAAATTCTTACTGATAAGCAAAAGTCAGATTTAAGCCCAAGTTTGTAATTTGAAAATCTTCCCATTACCATAAAAATACACTTTCTGATAAATTATAGTATTCTATTTTCCACATGCAAGAAAATACAGACTCAGTAATATTCAATTTCACTAATTTTTCAAATGCCAAAGGCTTAATGCTTATGCACCGCTATACCACAAACTTTGAACTATACCTTCTAAACTGAAACTTTAAATAGATTTAAAACTTCTTGTTTGCAAAGAAATAGATATGGTAGTTAGAGCTGCTTCTTTTTTGCATTTGAGATTATAACTGAATTTGGAGCTCTTTACAAACTGAATCATATGTAGATTTCTATCTCACAATACTGATTATTAATAATCACATTGTGGCACAACAACTCAGCTAAGAGATTATTTACACTTGATATGATATGAGCTAATCATATATTTAGGGGGAAAATGACAAATATTTCATTGTTTCCTTTTCAGGAGTTTTTCTTTTTTTAACATTTTACATTTTGTTTTGTTGTATTGTTTTGTCTTGTTTTGTTTTGTGTTGAGACAGGGTCTCACTATATAGTTCAGATTGGCCTTAAACTCACTATGCAGCCCAGACAAGGCTGAAACTCAAGCTAATCCTCCTGCCTCAGCCTCCCCAGTGCTGGGATTACAGGCATGTATCATCATAAACTATACAACATTTTATAGTTTAAGAAATTAAATTTTCTAGAAGATTATTTTCATTATTCCAAGAAGAAAAATATCACTATTTTTAAATAATGTCTATAATTTTAAGATTTCAATAAATGAACAATTTTAAAGTGCATGCTGGTATAGTTCTAAATGTATCTACAACTTATTTATTAGATTTTGAATTTAGCAAGTGTTTCTTCCTTACCTGATTAGTGCCAGACAATATAATATTTACATCACTTGTGTAGCTAAGATTGAAAATCATAACTTTGTAGTTATCGGATAGCAAAGGTCTATAGGGGAAAGGGGGCTGCAGAAGCCCCATAAACGAACTCCTACACCACATGTAGAGGAGGCAGAACTCACAAAGGAATAAGAAATATGGAAATGGTACGTAGGTCAGAGAAAATAGTGCTATCTAATGAAATCCAAGAGTCCAGAAGGCTTTCGTTAAAAATGATGTAAAAACAATAAAAGCAGTGAAAATGCCTGGATATAGATAAATGAGGGCCACTCTTGAATAAGTGAGTATGGTTTCAGTGAAGTAATAAAAGCAAATCCACATAGGCATGAATTCTGAAAGGAATGAGAAACCTAGGCACAAGTTAGGAGGAAAGAGGAAAAGGGGATCCTATGTTGTTTAGCGTAGGTGTTAACTCTAATGAAGAGCTGCAGTTTAATTATTTCAATAAGAGCGTAGACCATGAAAACGTTGATAGGATGAAAGCAGTTGAAAAGAAATTTTAATTATGTAAAGAGGGTGTAATGACAATTGAGGATTATAAATTCCAGAGAAATATTGAAAACATGGGACTTAAAAAGAATTAAGGATATCTTGAAATGAGAAATGACCACTTTGCCTATTGAAAAACAAATTATGGTGCAGGGGGTGGCTAGGAAGGAATTGACAGAATTTCCTTTAATAACATCTACTATCTTCTTTTTTCCTTTGGGAACATGATTATTTCCCAAAAGTGTTGTGGATGAAGATTTCTCAGATAATATAATATCAAAAATATGTGAAATACTCATTCTGCTCAAAAATTTAGAATAACAGTATTTTTAAATTAATGAATGCTATAGATTTTTTGAAAAAATTATCTATAACAAAAAAATTATTGAATTTTACTCTATTGAAAAATGTACCCCGATAAAAATACATATATAAATAAACTTTACATATGTAAATCTACAAAAGAATTGATTTGTCTCTAAAATGAAAAACATATCTGTTAATGAAATTCATGGACACAAGATACTCTTGTGTCCAATATCATATCTGAGGTTTGAAAAAGACTGCATAACTTTATGGCCAATTATGGGCTTGTAGCTATCTAGATAAGCTAAACATAATTAATCTTCATGCTTCAGGATATAAACTGAGAGCCAGCACACCTCTACAATTGAATACATTAGATAAATAACCTAGTACTCAAATATCACATAAAATTATCAAATAAGCATAGTATTTAACACAAGCAGTCTTAAGGAGAAAAAATGTTCACTGAGACATTTTTGGTACACTTCAACATGGTTATCTATAAAGACAAAAAATATTTGTACATTACATTTCTACTTTGTGTTACATATTACTCTGCAAACTGAAAATGACAGTTCATAAAGGAACTCTTTACAACATAGGACACAAAATTATATTCTTTCCCTAAAACCTATGTTGAGGTTAACAGAAAAGGTAGTACTGTTTTAGAAGAGCAGCTCTTAAAACTTTACAAGAGAATTCCAAGACCTGTGAGCAGTGGCTGCCCATTTTTTTTTTTCAAGACGTGCACACTAATTTACATCTCTAAAATGGTTCATTCAGTCATCAGAGTTTAAAACTGCACTTTCTCTACAGATTAGAGATGAAGTAATCGCAATGAAAAAAATCTCATAGTTTACATACTGTTGCAATATTGAAAATATGGAGAATTTAGAAGTAAATTTACATATTTAGTAAAAACTGCTTGACAATCTATTAAATACTATAGATTTCTTGGTTATAGCTTTTATAGATTATTGATGATACAATGTTAAAAAATACCTCTGAAATATGCAGACCTGTTATTTATCCTTTTATTGAGATAAGATTTATATGTTGTATATAGCTTTTTCAGTGCTTCCTTACCTTTTAATCTAAATATTTACCCATGGTCCTTAGTTAACATATTATGAGAAAGCACACATGCTTTGTCTAAACGTGGGTTAGTGTGATTTTTATAATTTCATGCAACTCCTTAAAACTGTCTCTGTATTTTGCTTATAATATGCACACTTATTTTAAGATAAGACAGCTTGATGAAGAAACACTTGATTTTTCTTTCATGTGCTGAAAATGCCACTGATAATACTAATTCTACTGTTAGTCTGAAAGGGTACCCTAATGAAAATAACTATGATGATAACTAACTTTTGCTGAATGTCTATTCTATGAGAGAAACTGGACAAACTTCTTCACATGTATGATTTCATTTAAGTTTCTTCATGTCAAAAACTAAAATTGTATCCATTGTAGAAAAAATTAAAGCTTAATGAGATTAATTATTTTTCCAAGTTTGCACATGTAGTTAGTATGCAACTTAAATTTGGATGTATATATGTATGGCAATGAAGCTCTTCCAGTTGCCTACCCTGAAATGAAGAAGTAGCATTTGACATTTGAGATCATTGTTTCTCTAACAACTAATAACCGGAAAATATCTAGTAGCCCCAGCAGAAATAAAAAGCCAACTGCGTTTTTTGATTATGATGAACAATGATGCGGATATTGGTGTTATATGTGTTCACATGAATGTATTTTCTAGTACTCCTAATATGCTTGTGTCTCTCTAGAACTTTGTTTACACAAATTTACTCAAATAATTGAAAATTTTCAGTCATACAAACTAAGCATCAAATGTAGATTCATTTTCAAAGCAAGCATAAGTAGGTACAAATGATATCTTTATATTTTAGCGTATAAACGGGATTGGTATGATTTGATGATACACTTACGGAAGGTGAGTGATGAGATATCCTAGTGCCTAGAGAGTGTACACGCTGGCCATATAAATACTGCTTCCAGGTGTATTTACAGAACAAAACCAATTGAAATTTTTTAAAAAGTGCTATAATTTCAAGTTAAGAAGAATGAAAGTCTTTACCTTTTTTTCAAAATGAAAAAGAGGAAATTTAACTATATATAAACATTAAATGAAACATATCACCCCCTCAACATCCTTGAAATTATCATCAGTTGTAGAGAAAGAAAAAAAATTAAAGGTGTTTGTCCCTCAGTCTAACCTATGCTTATGCACTCTAAACATTTGGAAATTATTGACACATCAGTTTTTAGCCCTTAAACAGAATAAAAAAATTGAAGTTACCTAAATTGGCTGTATTGTAATTCAGAGAAGCAAACACAATTTAACTGTCACCATTCCATTGTAGAAGTGTCCCCAAGGCTTCCAAGGAAAGTCACATAATCATTGAGACCCTGACCCTTCCTGGCAGATAATATAACTGGTAGAGGGAAAAAGACTGAAAGAAACAAAAGGCTTCTCTCAAGGTTCCAAAAATAACCCCTAAAGAGAGGAAACTAACCTTAACAAGAAAAAGACTACTAACTTTAATCTTCATAGGGGCAACCTATTCATTCTTACACATCCGGAAGGAAACTGAGGCCAGCAAACAGAGTAATAGGTGATAGCTCAAAACACAGGGAGCTAGACTGGATCTAAAGAGAGGCTCTGAGCATCAGATCAGCTATTACGGAATGTAACTGTGAAAAGGCACTCTTGGCCACAGGTGAAGGAAAAAAAGCAGTTAAACTCCTGGAGTCTCCAGCAACACCTACATCACCTTAACTAATTGCAACAAAAGGTCCAGATTCCTAGTTGCACTGTCTTTTCTAAAACTACGTCCTTCAGTCTGTGTGAATGTATTGCTATTATGTTATTATGATGTTTGTTCACTTTGATACATTGAAGTAGGTTTTCCTATAGAATAAAAATGCTAATATAAATATTCTGGCTTCTAAAGATTGTTATGTTTGTAATAAAACTATCTGTTGTCTACTTGGGCTTCTTGTATTGGAGTTTTAGGAGACGGGGAGTACAGGTCTTTTGATCTACAAAGTCAAGGTCAGATTCCAGGTCCCAGGCTCCGTATTAAAAACTTTAATGATGCACAAACAATAACATATATCTTTTCATTTGGTTTATTCTTGAACATTATATAATAAAAAGTTGGAGGACTTTTGATTTCTTCATAACAAGATGGGGAAGTCTGTGCACTCTTAAATTCTACCTGTTCTAGTTGTGTAAACACCTCAGGACTCTTGGTTGTATTATAATCCAGGAAAACAAGCACAGTTTAAATAGTTACCAATATTAAGAATAAAAGGTTTATCTCAAATGCTTTCAAAGTTCATCAGATTTATATCACTTTGGAAAGCCATTGTTCTCCTTTATTATACTTTGATATTTGATTCCTGTCTATTTCTAATGTGACTGCCAAGTACACACGTTCCAGATATCACTATTTCCAAATAAACCTGATGATCATCCCATGATTTTCAACTCATTCCACACTAAGTGCCTATATTTTCAACGGTTAATAATGTTCCAATTTGACATGCAACATAGACAGATTAGAATGATAGATAGATAGATAGATAGATAGATAGATAGATAGATAGATAGATACATACATACATACATACATACATACATATATAGATGATAGATAGATAGATAGATAGATAGATAGATAGATAGATAGATAGAGATATATTTAAAATATTTGTACAAGGCAAGAGACTTATGCTTTATCCTCTTAAAATTGACGATAAAATCTTTGGAGAGGAGATGTACTAGTACAGATTCCCTCATGGGATAGGAAAAAATCAATTTTCTTTTTTTGACTTCCTTTGTCAAGAACGAATGTATGAGATAAGCCCATTCCCAATTCCTCCACTCATTACAAGTGTCAGATACACCACAATAGCAGAGGGTCTGTCCAGATAATGCCAATGGTAAGAATGGTCTCTCATCACTACTTTACACTAGCAGGAGATCTGCTAAAATGAAGCCATATTTATAATCCCCAAGATGGTGCCAGTGCCAAACCCACCCCAGTGAAGTGATAAAAACTAGTTTGATTCTTTTGTTTAAAATCAGGTCCAATCCTCTATCAAAGCTCTGCTTTCTTTAGATCCTTAGATTAAAATCCCTTGCCTGTTTTCTCTTTCTTTCTACTTATGCAAATAAACCTGTGCATGCCCCTCACTGACTCATTCTGCAGTCCACTTCCCATGATGAAAATCCATGAACCTACTCTACGGGGAGGGGGTGTTCAGTTCAGTTCAGGGTTCCATCTCCTCCTTTGTTGACCCCTTAAGCTCTATCCAGTGACATGCTAACTTATTGGTTTCCACTCAAATTGAGTAAAAAAACCTTTGGTTGATTAATTGCAAAATGTGAAAATCTAGTCTTTCTTTCACTAGTGCAATATATTTCTAATAACCTTTGTATCTATTCTTAATTCCCAAATGGACCATTCCTAATGAGAACTTATAAAGACCCTCCTTCAAAATTCATTCCTCTGTCTTCTCACTTTCTTCAGTGTAAAAGTTGAAGACTTCATAATGCTCAAAAAGATGTAATGAGCTCCTGGCTGGCTTCCCCTCCCAGTCTCGTTCCATTGCATTCTACAGGTTGGCCTACACGTCTTCCCTGATATATGAAACATCGTCCACTTCAGCAGCTCACATTGACTCTAACAAGACTGTGCTCCCTTAGTATGCTCACCCCCGCCACACACCCCTCTCCGTCAAATCTTTGCTGAAATATTACCCTAATCAGACTTCTTTTGTGTTATTAATCTATTGCAAGGTATATACCTAACGTGCCTGTCTCCTGATTTGTCTGAATTTTTTGTAAACACTTATTACCAGCTTAAATAATTCATTTTATTTTCTGTTGCAATAATAAAAATTCCATAAGAAATGTTTCACACTGCTATAAGCCAAACCTCAATAAATTTATACTTGTCACATGATGAGGATTTAAAATTGAATAACAAATGAAAAAATACTTAACCAAATAATTTAATAAATATATGAATGAAGGAAAGAATGAATCATGAGTAGCCTTCATTATATTCAAAATGATAATGCTGCTCAGTAAAGGCAGATTGGGCAAAATATGTCAATCAAAAGCTATAGATAATTGGAAAGCAAAAAAAAATATCCAATTTCTTAGTCTCAGATGTGAAACAGGTAAGGGACCCTTTCGGGAGCCCAATTTTCTGTTTTTCCTGGTGCTCTGTAGAAGTATCATTCATTTGCTTTTCTTATGTATAATGATTTAGGAAATAATTGGTAAAGGAATATTAAGTGGGTGCTGCATACTAAAGTTTTTAGGGGTCACACTTTTTTTGCATCACATATTAGTCTTTTTTTTTGAAAGTCATATTTTAGTCTTAATGTTACAAGAGCCCTGTGTGATCTCAGAACCCAATAAAAGTGATAGCCACAAACTGTGAGTTGTTAGATATGATCTTGCATATGTATTAGACAAAAAATAATAATAAAATATAAACATACTGTTATGTAAGGTTGTTGTATATTTGGTTAACATTAAAAGGAAATAAATGAAATAAAATGAGGGGAAGTATTAACCATCACAGGTAGCTGTACTGAAGTTTATTGTACACAATCTTTTCCCATAGATCACTGAAGCGTTTTCCATTGTTTTCCAATATATTTCTTCTTGGGATTGGATAATTTTCATTAATCTTTAGGTACATAGACCTTTTTTCTCCCATTACCAAGACATTTTTAAGTCCTTCGGTAGCTGTTTTAAACTTTAGAGATTGTTTTTTTCAATTCTATAGTTTCAAATTGATATTGTCTTGTAATTCCATTTTATAGTGAGACTTCCCATCTATTTGGTCATTATTATTTATCATAGCTCTTTTTATAATAGCATAGCTCTTTCAGAGTACTTTTTGAGTCATCTTAAGGGCTGTTCCTATTTACTGCTACTTTTTTATGAATTATATATTACATTTTTTGTCCTTCATGTGCCTGATGACTTTATTTATAGGGGATATTGTGACGGTACTGGGGATCAAACTCATGACTGCACTCATGCAAGACAGGTGCTTAGGCTGCTGAGCTAAATCCCCAGCCCCATGACTGCTAATTTCTAGAACCTCTAATTTTTTTTATATTCTAAAGGAGCTTGTTTATTGTTCCTGCAAGTGGGTAAATCGGTGCATAGCTACCAAAATTCTATAGATACTTTATTTTAATATTGGATGTTGTAAATATGTATCAAACCAGGATTTTAGAAAACCCATCTAGCATGACAGAACTGAAATGCCAAAATTTGTTTGTATTGCTATACATATCAGCTAAAATATCTGCCCTGGCTTTCAGCTTTCTGGTTGTCTCTTAGCTGAACTATAATAGACTCAATGTTTGTGTTTATCTCAAATTTAAATGTTAAAAATTAGAAAATGACCTTTACAAACCAGGAAGTGGATCTTACCAGTGCTATCCATGCAGGCAGCCCAAACTTAGGGTTCCCAGCTTCCAAATCTGTGAACAATAAATTTATGTTGCTCAAGCCACCTAAGGTGTAGTGTTCTCTTACAACATGAATAAGAACCCAACAACATGAAGGTCAGGATCAGGAAAAGATTTAGGACAGCAGTTTTTAAGACACTTCCCCACTTCAATTTTGTTCCATTATCATTACTGAAGTATCCTTTGAGACCTCATTCAGTAAAGCTTGGACTTTCTATTTTTTAGGACAAACTGGTATCTGATTAACGAGTAAAACTGGGGAAATGTCATATGACTGTGTACATGTGGTTTTCTTCTTTTAAATGTTGAAGCTCTTTCAATATCTCCTTGCTGTGGACATCTTTTGTGCCTTTGAAGAGTTCATTTATATTTTTTACAGTGTTTGAAATTATTTGCAGAAATATTAGGCAGTTATTTGGCTGTTTCTAGGATGTTTCTGATAATATTTTAAAATAAGTCACCACACCAGAATTCACATACCACTACATTAGTTTTAGTCTCTCAAAAGTGTTAGAACAAATCCTAACTATGTGATACTAGATATTTTCCTTATAGACTCTCTAGTAGTAGACATTTACTTTCATTGTAACCAAATTCTATACAGTATTAAAAAGACTAATAAAAATTATTTCACTTACTAATTGCCTTAGTAATTACTGATATTCTACAGATATACTGATATTGTACTAATATACTACAGTATATTCCTGATAATCTATTGATATACTACACATATGCCTTCTACTCTAGTTATGCTATACAGAGGTATGAAATATGGCATAAAATATATTTCATCATGTTTTTTACTACATTTATAATGGATTAGTAGTCCAACCATTGATCAAATTACAACTTTTGAAAACAAATATATTCATAAACTACAAGCATCCTGTTTTATGCTACTAACATTTACTCAAAAATTAGGTTTTCATTATTCAAATTAATGATTTCATTATATATTTCCTATCATGAAAGATTTAGGCAAAGTTTGCCACTTATGAAATACACAAGGACACCAAGTATGCTGTAATTATGTGAATGACATGAGCCAATTAAGCAATTTAATTTAGGTAGGAGTATTTTTATATATAGAACAGGTAATTTTCTAGAAGAAAATAAGTACAACTAGAAAATGATGTCTCCAGTCTTCATGACACTAATTTTGCATATGACTTTTATTTATTGAAGATGGGGCATAATACTCAGAATTAGGTTTGAAAATACCTAATATTGAAATTCCAAAGGAGTAGAAAAAAATTTACTTTAATAATATACAGTTAAATGTAGCATCTGGACAATATTATTATAAATATATACACATAAAATTATTCACATGTAAAACATACATTATTTTTATTACTGTAAATGTTTAAAAGTCTGTGACATCAACTGCTCCAAAGCTCTTCTGCTGCACTGAGTATGGAGAAGTTCAGTAGAACAGGGTGGCTAATTTTCTCTAAGCAAGCGTCAAGAGAACTCTTTCCCATTGGTATTCTATGAGCACAAAAATCTTCCTGCACATCAACAAATATAAAAGTCTTCACTGTAATTGCCAAATATTCCATTTTTAAAAAATGAAAGTTGAATATAAAAATGATTTTATTTATCGATTTCTTGATTAAATTACTGAGCAATATACTGCCTTCAATGCGAGCTAAGGCACAAGTTTTAAAATGGTGTTTCCTGAACGGCCTGTTTTATGTGCCAAAGGGAAAATGGGAGGTCTATTTGTCTCCTCGAAAAGGTTATGAAACTATTTTGTAAAAACTTTCCCTTGGGGGCCTTCCCCAAACAACTGGGCCAATTCTATGTCAAAACACAATGAACAAAACATATAGAGGACCAGACTTTGTGAGCCAGCAGCTGGACTACCTGCGGCTCTTCTTAACAAGTGGGCCAATCCCACCTGGAAACAGAATGAACACAAGATATAAAAAGATCAAAATTGTTTGAGCCAGCAGCTGTTCTACCGGCAGCAGTTAATCTTTCCTGGCAATCTGTTAGACTTAGATTCCTCAGGCTAACAGGATGAAGAACCTTTCTGCTGAGTGCTGTGCCTCTGGGACTGCTTAATAACAGTTCTTGCAACAAGTGTGTGGAATGTGTCAGCTGTGCACTTCACCACAGAGAAACAACCATTTTTATGTCAATTTGGGTACAATGAAGAGAATATAACTGGCTAGTCTAACTAAAGGAATGGATAACTGTTTGTTGTTGAACTAATACATTTGCCAGCATTAAATTTGAGACAAATCGAAGTATGCTGTTAATGTCATTTATTTAGAGCAAAACAGCAGGGTAATTGATTGTATTACTTCATCAAACAGACTATGTATTAAATAACACATGAGTAAGCACATACTAGCCTTAGTTCCATGTAGTTTATGGATATTAAGTCGTTTAACCAACCACTCAAAGGGATAGACATCAGCCAGACAAGTAACTCAAGATACAAAGAAATTTCCTAACCAACCCATTGCTACATAATTAACAATTGGCAGAGCTGGGATGCAAACACAGACCATCTAGATTCAGAGGCTATGTTCTTAATAAGAATACAATGCTGTAGGGAAATGAACATTCACAGGAAACATTTCCTTCAAAGAAATATGTGTGGATGCTTTGAATTTTAAGTTGTTTAAAAAGTGCGTGGATGCTTTGAATTTTAAGTTGTTTAAAAAGTGTAATCCAAATTTTTACATATCAATGATAGCAATTGAATTCATTTTCATGTTTTATTGTGCCAAATATGAAAAGCATTAATAGTACATTTAAAATACTAAGGAAATGAGACATTTCTGTTACCATAGTTAAGTCCTTAAGAAATTTATGATAATTAAGGTAAAACATAGGTTGTGTGATTTAGCTATTCTATTTTCCCATATCAAATGGTCATGTTTATATATAATAAGGGCAGAAAATTCATATATTACCTAGTGGTAATCTAAATTGCTGAATTTTGATATATGACTTTTTACTACAGTAAAGTCATGGATAGTACTTTAAATAAAAAATATATGAGGGTAATTTTTTTTTAGCCTTTAGAGGCCAAGCAGCTGACAGGATGAATTCCAGATAAGACATCCTGATTCAAATATACTTGCAATTATGACTGACTTTATAATAAAATGTCAAAACTATTGCAGAAGTACAAAACATATATGCAAATTTTATAGATAAAGCAATTCTGGCAAAATTACTTCACTATCAGACACATGTTAGAAAATGTTATGATTCTCTGTCTAATATAAATTAGATTTAAAAATCAAATATTAATGTGTAATATCAGTATAACTTATATGAATACAGAGCCCATAGAAAAACTTGCTGTCTCCCAGAGCTTTCTTCATTAGATCACCTCTAATGAATGACTATTTAGTTTGTTAGAATCCATCTATCCCTTTACAATCTCTAACTGTCATACTCTGAAAATAATGATAGTTTTGAACATTAGATTTATCAGTGTTTTCTCATGCAGAATAAGGCATGTAGAATAAAGCTACTACTTTTTGATTCTCATTTGCATTATGGTGATAATATTAAAATTTGCCATACACAATTACTATTAAAATAATAATACATAAAATACACTTATGTCACAATTAAATAAAATATCCTCAAACTACTTGGATAGCAAATCATTCTTGCTTCCCCAAATCACTGTTATTTAGTTATTTATTTAGTACCAGGAATCAAATTCAGGACCTGTGTTTGACAGGCAGCTGCTTATGCAGCTGAGCTACTTTCCTGACCCTAACACTCTTATTTTACTTTGACAACCCCTTAGTCTTAGATAATGGGTTAGTTGGTCTCCTAACATGCTTCATAAAACATGTACATAGACAAATGCATTTTCTTTAAGAACACAGTTAAAATGTAAAATGACAACAGAAAAAACTGTAAGTAAACATGAAGTTAATCAAATTAGTAATGTATAATGCCTCAACTAAACAGAATTTAACTGTCTTTTACATTCAAAAGATAATAATGTAAAGGAACAGGGAGAAAGAATTCTCTTAAAAAACAATATGTCAGATTTAATGAGAACCATTCATGGTGTTTACTTGTACAAAAAGCAACAAGTTTCAAACAGAAGCAATTCTGCCAATTCTGCTTATTGACTTGACAAACTAAAAGCAGAATAGAGGCAAGACCATACGATGAAATGTGGCTGCTATTGACCATCTACTCAGAGTTGAACTTTTGGCTTTTCTGATAGCCATACTCTTCTAAAAAAAGTACCATACAATGTTGGAGTATCTTATGACCATCATTACAATTAAAGATACAACTACAGACAGACGCCATTCACAAAGTTTAAATTATTGGCTGGCAGCTAACAAGAATACAGAAATATGAGAAAACAGACTCCTAATTATTGGAGGGCAGAGTAGAGAACAGACAAGGTGAAAGATCTTGCCTTAAGAAATGTAAACAAATGCAGAAAATTGGCAACATGTGACTTTATGTTGAACTTCTTTCATATTTTTGCAAAAGTGGTACTTTTTTTGTCCAGAAAGCATTTAATGAGTGACTATTGCATTATAAAAATATAATATAGAGCAAGAAAAATAGGTCCCTGTGCATTCTAAATGGAGATAAACCCTTTCTGACCAAAATAGCATTGAATAGTCAAAAGAACAAATAAATTAATGAGACAAACAATGACCTGGAGGGCACTTAATAGAGAGTGATAGGGTGGCCCTGTTTAGAAACAAGTCATTTGACCTGAGACCTGAATGGTAATATATCCTCAGTGTTATAAGACAACAAGATAAAGATCCCTGCAGAAATAAAGTTGTCTTGGAAAAATAAAGGAGAAGAGATGACTATGAATGAGCACAGTGCTTGGAAATTGGACATTTTTTTCCGTGTGGTTGAAGCTGAACCATTTCTCTTAACATGGACTAAGCAAAAACCAAAACAGACCAAAGATCTGACAATTAAACCAGAAACACTGAACCTACCAAAAGACAAAATAGGCAAAAACCTTGAAGTCATAAGTGTAGGAGAGTGTTTTCTAAACAGCATCTCAAACGCACAAAAAATAACTGCAAGAATCAACAAATACAATCACATCAAATTAAAATTCATTTTAACACACAGAAAAGAAACTCATTGATGAGTGAAAATAACCTACAGAATGGGGAAAAATTTTTGCCATCTATTCTTTAGACAGAGGACCAATATCTAGAATATACTAATAACTCAAAAAATTAGCAAGGGATATAGCTCAGAGGCACAGTGCATAGTCCTGAATTTGATTCTCAGTACAAAAAAAAAAAAGAAAATTAAGATACCTAAAATAGAAGATCTAATCAAGAAATGAGCAAATGAAATGAACAGATACTTCTCAAAAAAAGTACAAATTCCCAACAAACATTCCAAAAATTGTTCAACATCACTGGCCATTAGAGAACAGTATATTGATTGAAACAGTACTAAGTTCCCAACTTAAACCAGAAAAAACAATCACCAAAAGTCAAAGAATCCCAAATATTAATGTGGTTATGGTGAAAGGAACCCTCCTACACTGTTAGTGAGAATGTACACTACTAAAACCATTATAGAAATCAGTATGGAGGTTTCTCAAAGAACTAAAATTAGAAATGCAAGATAACCCAGATATTCTCCTTGAAGGCATCTTTCTCAAAGAGCTAAAGACCTCATTCTAGAATACATACATTCCAATGTTTATAGAGGCACAACTCAACAACACTGAATCCTGGAAGCAGCTATATGCCCATTAACAGACAAATGGATTTTTAAAATTGTGATATTTATATGTAGCATACTACTACTCAGCTATTTAAAAAAAGGATAAGTTGGAGACATTTGTAAGGAAAATAGACACTTGGAAAATAAAATGTGGAGTGAAATAAATCAAACACACAAGATTAAATATTATTAGGTATCTCTCATTTGAGTAAGACAAAGTGAAAATGAAGAGTATAATACAGTTAGAAAGAAACAAGATAGATCTTTTGCAAATAGAAAGGAGTCCAGAATACTGAAGGTGAAGGGATGGGGGGAGAAGGAGAGCAAATAAGAAAAATTAAGATATGCCATATACTGGAATGTATAATATCAATGAATGTACACATTGTATGTCATAAACATAGATGAATAACAACAACAGGGTGAAAATAGGGAAAGGAGATTTAGAGGTTGTGGGAGGGAAGGGAGTGTGAATAAGGAGATTAAAAATAAAATGAACTGTACTATGTACATGTACCTACTCTCCAAGGTGAATGCAAACTTCATGCACTGCCAACATGTACTAATATGATAAAATGATGAGAAGACTATATTACATTAAGCACTTAACCCATTCTTTTATGACTTCACTTTCAGTATACTCCTCATGATTCTATTTCCACATAAGTCACTTTGATCGACTAGAAGTTAAGACTTTAGAATCAATGGAGTAGCTCACATTTCATCCTATAAAAACACAGATAAAGATCACTGTTGCTACAAGATGGCAAATGGAGTTTTACAGGGCAGCAGTATAAGGAGATTAGCAATGAAGACTGAAAAAAGTTATGGAGGAGTTGAACAGACGAGATGTGCTTCTGAATTCAGTGTGGAAGATGAGCAATGAAAGAATTATTATCCGGTACTTGAGTTTAATGACTGAAAAGATGAGTGGTGGCATTAAATAAAATGGCAAATTAGGGAAATAGCAAAGAAGAATTGGAAGTGTCAGAGGAAGGATATGTTATTTGTGATGAATGCATGTTTATTTGTAATGATGAGATAGATCTGAGATCTTTCAGTGGGGACATAAAGAAGGTAGTTGATACATCACATAGAATCTTAAGGGAAAGTTGTATAAAAGAGTTTCAATTACACAGTGATGGGATTTTTAACCACAGGAGTGCATGAGAAACCACAAGTAATTGAGCCCTAAGGCACTCTAACAATTTTAAAAGAGAGTTTATATAGGACTGTTTCTGAAACATGCTACAAAAAATATTCTTCTACAATGTAGCCACTAAAATAGATTAAAAAATGAAATCAGAATGAAATAGATATCCTGAGTGTCTATGAGATAATCCTGGGGTGGGGGGTGCATGTGTGTGTGTGTATGTGTGTGTGTGTGGGGGGTTGACAACTGTATTAAAAGTTCCTCCAATATAAAGATGCTTTTCTACAATTATATAAAAATACACTTGATAGGAAATGCTAAATGTAAACAAAAACCCATGCAAGTGGTTAGCTTTCTGTGTTGGTAATTGAGGTGATAAGAGTTAAGACAACTCCATAATCCACTCCTTTTATTGGGAGATGAAGATTACTGAAGAAAATAATATGACATAATCAAATCTCACTGTAAAATAAGCTAATAACTGTCCTTCCTGAAGTAGATAAATGATATTTTCTAGGAAGAATAGTTTTATCTATGGAAAATACACTTGCTTTGGGTAATTAAACTCTGAATCTATAGATTTATAGAAAATGTTACATGTGCTGGTGCACAAAATACAACAGCTTTATAAATTAAACTCTAAAGGCCCTGTCAGGTAATATTTCATGTTCTCCACTGAACCCAAGAAAACATAACTAATGCAGCCACTGAAAGATCAAGGGAGCCATAGTTACATGTCTGTCCTCTTTCTATTTTTCTAAATTTCTTAGTACCTACATATTTGAAAGTGTTAGATACTAGGAGATTTCTCAATTGTGTGAGTCTGGTTTATAGAATGTATCATTCTGCTATGTAAGTAATTATTCTCATACCAATCCTGTCCTGCCTCCTACAGGAAGGTTCCCTGAGGATATTTCTGATATCAGAGACACTGAACTATCACAGGGTCTCTAATGTTCAGTGATGGCTACTGCTGCTTGAGGGTTAGTAAAGCAGAGGTTATCAGGTAATTATTTTGGGCTTTTGAGATCATGAGCTTTGAAGAAAAGTTTCAGTTCCATTTCTGCACTATTGTGTAATATTTTTGGAGAAAGAAATATGTAATATGTATCAAAAGAAGTCCAAGGTAGAAATCACAAAATGTTTTAATTAATAGAGTAAAAAAGTGAAAATTCAGCATTTGAATGAATTTAAATGGTTTATAATATTCATTACCTGAAATCTTAGCTAAAATTTTGTGGCTTTCTATAAAAAATGAAATGGAGATAAACACTAATAAAAACTCTCTATACTAATTATGAGGACATTATCTAAACATGTCCATATAGAATGTAGGCATTTCCAAGTCAAAAGAATTAAAGTAACCTGAGGTATTTATTAATTTCCAAGGTCTTTTCCATTTTCCCTTCTTTTGATTTTTTTTACCGTTTCTCACATAACATTGCAACCATCTCGGCTCAGGAAAATACCACATAACAACAGTCAACCTCCAAAGATTAAAAATTTCTTTTCTATAGTTTAACCAGGAACTCAAATACTATTTTAAACATTCAAATACAATTATGGTAGCAAAATCACTGTGTGATTTTCCTATGGCCACATGTTCTACATGTGAATTTTATAGCAGATGAAAAATATTGTTTAAAAATTGCAGAAAATGAACATCCCCCTGGGCCCACCCTGCCACCAGGAACATAGAGAAAGGCTGCCTAAAGCATAAGCTGCCTGGAAACTCCCTCGAGGGCCCGCCCTGCCACCGGGGAACACTTCGGAAGCCCACCCTAGACTGAAAACTGCCCTGGACTGCTTCTGTTGGGCCTGCCCTCAGACCTGGAACATCAGAAGATCTCAGCGGGATCCAGTTAATGTGAAAAAATTTGGAACTTTGCTCCCAGGCGGTGAAACTTGGACTGCAGTGGATTAACTACCAGTGTGACCAGTATGCCCCTAAAACAGACGTGTACAGTGGATAAATAGGGCCAACAGTAAAACTTCCTCCAACTAACTATAAGACCTTGGTGAGGCTGAAAGGAGTGTGTGTGACACCCTCCTACACAAAATAAAAATCAGGCAGAGTGAAAATGAAAAAAAACAAAAAAGGGAAATGGAGTCTCAAACATATACTTCACCAGAAGCAAGTACAGGAGACTTTGAAATAAAGAACCCCAAAAGTAACACACTGGGAATCTCTGAAAAGATAGCGAGTGAAATAAAAGAACTCTATCAGACTATAAAGGAAATCAAATTAGAAGTACTCTGCCATGTAAAAATAGAAATAACAACCTTAGTAAAGGAGTTGTTGAATGCAGCTAAAGAAGAACTAGAGAAAAAAGTACATGAGCATGGGAAACTGATTGAAACCTTGAATGAACAATATAGAAAACAAGCAGAATTCATGAAACAAACTCAAAGAGACATCCAAGAAACAAAAAATTCTATTGAAAGCATGCAAAACCACCTAAAGGAAGCTGAAGATAGGATTTCTGACCTTGAAGACAGAATTACAATTCATGATCAGGAAAGGATAGAACTTTTAAAAATAAAACAGCAGCATGAAATAACAATCCAGAAGCTCCATGATGATGTGAAAAGCAACAATATAGAATAATGGACATTAGCAAAGATACAGGAGTCCAGGCAAATGACATACGTATTTACAGAAATAATAGCAGAAAACTTTCCAAACATGAGGAAAGAATCTGATATGCAGATAAGTGAGGCAAAAGGACACCAAACAGTCACAATCTACATAAATCCACACCCAGACACATAATAATTAAGATCTCAGACATACAGCATAAAAACAGAATACTAAAACCTGTCAGAGAAAAGACACAACTCACCTATCACGGAAAGCCCATTAGAATCACAGCAGATTTTCCAGCACAAGCCCTCAAGTCAAGAAGAGCCTAGAGTGAGGTATTTCAAGCCCTGAAAGAAAACACAGACTTCAACACAGACTGATGTACCCAGCAAAACTCATTCAAATTTAGTGAAGAAACAAGATACTTCCATGACAAACAACTGAAGAAATTCAGGTCCACCAAACCAACCTTAGAAAGAATACTGAAAGACATACTAGACAGATAAAAATGACCACAATTCCCAAAACAAACAACAGAAAGAAACCACCAGGTAGGAAAAGCATTTAAATAAGGGGAGAAGCAGAAAGAAACTGGAAAACAACATGGCAAAGCCGAGCCAGTACATATCAGTGATGTCCATAAATATAAAAGGCCTCAATTCACCTATAAAAAGAAATAGATTGACAGAATGGATCAAGAAATGGGACCCCACAATATGCTGTATGCAAGAAACACATCTGACCCAAAAGGAAACTCATAGATTGAAAGTCAAAGGATGGAAAACAGTATTCCATGCAACAGGAACCCAGAAAAAAGCAGGGGTAGCTACTCTATTTTCAGACAATGTGAAATTCAAACCTAAAATGATTAAAAGAGATGGAGAAGGGCACTACATACTTGTT